>JAODAL010008064.1:0-120613 GCA_025379985.1 Phyllomedusa bahiana
GTTTTCATTTTGGGGCTGAAATGGGAACAGGTCAAACCGACACAAACCCTAGTGGCGCCGCTGAAAGTTTTTTGCGCTGGTCTGCTGGAGGGGCATGATTTTGTTTTGGGGGGGCTGGTTAGAGGCTGTCCTGGTGTGATGTCATTTGTTTAGGCCGGGGTTTTGGGGGCGTGACTTGATGTGATGTCATTTGTTTGGGGCGGGGTTAGAGGTTGGCAAATTGTGTCCCTCTTTGCAATTTCCAAAAGTTGGGAGGAAATGGGTGGGGGCTGCCGCCGCTGCTGGAGTGGGGCACCGGGGGCCCCCAGGAGGGGGGAGGAGATTCGCCGCGTGAGCCGGGGGTGGATGCGCGGGACCCGGCCAGTGGGAGGGAAACCCAGGGGGAAGGGGGGAAGAAACAACGGATTGGGTGCAGAAACATGAGAGAGAGAGAGAAAGAGAGAGAGAGAGACTCTCAAAACATATCTGTAAAGCGGATCCGCAAAACGCAAGTCAAAAGCATACAATACAAATCCAAATAAAGTATGACCTCTTGCGTTTTTCGGATCTGCTTTCCGGAGAGTTTTAAATCTCAAAAACAATCCGTTAAAGATCCAAAACGTCGTGTGAACAAGCCCTAAGGAGGTCTTAGAAGCTGAATAGCTGCCTGCTCGTCTTCAGACCACACTGACCACAGCTCCTGTATTGGCCCTGTCTGCCTGTACACTTGCAGGCTACTGTATAAGAAAAATACTGTAAATGCTTTCCGTTTGTCTGTATGCTCTTAAGACGTGCTTGTAGCTAATCTGCTTCTAAGACCTCTGTACTCAGACAGCCTTCACATGTTTACTTTGCTTATCAGCAGATCTTCTCTCCTGTAGGCTCTTAAACAGTGAGTGAGCAGGAATCAGTGCTATTCAAGGTGTCTTGTGATTCTCTGCAGCTCATAAACTCTCCCACAGCTGCTTTCTATCTATCAATAAAATAAGGAGGGGGAAGGCAGAGGAGAGCAGGAAGCCTGTGCGCGCTCCCGAGATTACGCCCAGGGGCAGAGACATAGAGGAGGCTGGAGAGCCAACAGCCAATACCAGTGAAGGGGGTGGGATCCGACCGGGCAGTAACAAAATGCTCTGTGAAGGCAGAAAGAAAAAAGGGAAAATGCAGAAAATATAACATATGGAAAATACAAAACCTATTAGAAAGTTGTTTATTTTTACGGTCCCCTTTTTTTTAACTATGATCTTTGTAGTGAGAAAACCCCTTTAAGACTCTTTTATCAGTCCTACAAGCGAACCAAATTACCTATTACTGGGGATATCTGTTTGACCTACGTGTTCGAACTGATGATGGAACAATCTCCTTCAGAACGCCGATGGACTCACCAAACTTTCTTTCGGCATTCAAACTTTCGTCGGTGTTCCTCCCGGATTGAGACATTCTATTGGCGCAACCAGTGAATCTACAGTGGTATATACGCACCACCTCTCCACAAGGATCCTCAGTATACCCCCAAAGAAAAAATACATTCAGAAACCTAAAGACTGTAACCAGACTTGAGAAAATGGATGCTACCGCTAGAAGAGACCTTCCCTACAACACGCCACAAGACTGTTTTCATTTACTCTCACCCTTTTATAGTGTCGTAAACTGCATTTAATCCAGAAGACACAATATACTGTAATTTAGCTACTCTGAACAACTTGTATATAATTGTCACAAAACCTAGATTTTCTTTGTATAGGCCCAACGTACACTATGTCCTTCTGTCTAGTGCCAATTGAAATTTGATAAGTTACCTTCATTTTGTAAGTTAACAAATTTTTGCCGATATCTCCCTCCTGTAGGAACAATGCAGAGCACTATACTCTCCCCCACTGCGGCTAGCAATGCTGCATCACTCAGATTTTTTTATTGGCCTTCTCAGTTGTTGTTAGGGTGCATCCACAAGGCAGTATGAAAATAATGGCCGGATTCTGATTAAAGAATCTTGCCGATATTTTGTCATCTTTTACATGGTTTTGAGGGATGGCTCTGTCCGCGGTTTGCGGATTCGCCCGTCCCCCTCAACCATTGACATGCACATCTTCTGCCCGAAAACCGGGTGGAAGAATGAACATGTTCTAAGTTTTTAGGAACGCCAGCGGTGTAAAAACCATCCATCAGAAGATCCATTCAGTGTGGACTGCTGAACGGATTTTCTATTAAAGACTATGCAGATGGTCGAAAGTCGGTTTCCAGACAGTTTTCAAATCCAAAAACCATCTGTAAATCCAACCGAAAACCTTGCTGTAGGTCCGTACCCTTAGGTTTTTTTTCTATTTCATCTATTGGGATTGTTTTATTCTATTGCAATGTTTAATGTTGTATGTGTGACTCGCAGGGGCGTTCTTTTCTATTTCTCTATTCCGGAGAGAAGGTCTCAAATTCTCTATAACATGCATAAACAGAAAGTCAATATATTATTCATCCATCTTATTTCTGGTCACCTCTCGTCTTTTAAAAAAAAATATTTTCCCATATGGTGTCAAGCCAGTAACCCTACCCATAAAACAAAAAGAGTAGCAATATTCTTTCTTAAAAACCTTCCTTTTAAACTGCTTGACGTCAAAACAGACAATAATGGACATTATGTATGTGCTCGCTGTGAAATAGGGAATGCCATTCAGACCGTTACGAGCATCTATGCACCCAAACAAGGGCAACTCACTTTTTTGATCAAAACATTAGATGACCAAAACGCTTATGCCCAGGGCAAATTTATGTGGAGACTTTAACCTAGCCCTTCAACCGGTCATTGATACCTACCAGGGTGCCTCAACTATTCCATGGAATAAGTTAAATAAAATGAAAAACTATTATATAACATGCAACAAAGTGACATAAGGAGAATCACCCACCCTACCATCCGAGACTAAACCTTTTACTCACACCTTCATAAATCATAAAGCAGAATAGATTATATTTTCTACTACATTCCCTTCTTTCTATCATACAAAAATTCCATAAGAATTAATATTTTCCAACCATGCCCCCGTCCACTACACATTGCTCTTATCTTCACATGGAAGCTCAATGAACTTCTTTGTTTTTTTGACTGCTGGCATTGCATGTCATTCTTCTGCAACAACGTCAAAAGACGTTGCTGCGTGGGGGGTTTTTTTGGGGTCCGGCCCCGCAGTGTGCTGGAAAAACCTGTTTTTAACAGCTCTGTTCCTAGAGCAGTCTCTGTAAGCGACAGGAAGCGGAGGAAATCTTTGATCCCCGGCGCTTAAGCCTTTGACTTCGGCATTGTCAAGGTACTTTCCCCTTCTCCATCGGGTGATCGGGACTCATGGTGATCCAATGGAGCCCATGGAATGTCTATTTAGTCAGCCTTGGGGACCTAGAGTACAAAGGGTTCTGATAACAAGCCTCATCAGGTCGGGGGTCCTTTCTGGCTGGTCAACTGCACAGATTTCAATTTAGCTTTTATGAAAAAAATTGTAAATAGTTATTTCCCTTTATGGGTTAAAAAAAGTAAAAAAACAAAAAAAAAGTGTAAAAAAAAAAAAAAAAAAATTGGCATACTTACACAATAAAAACCCTACACTATTAGTTTTAAATGAAAGAAAAACCTGTGTTACTAAAGTAATTTAAATTGGATGTGAAGGTGAAAAAAAATGCAAAAAAATTTTAATTTATTTTTTTTTTTTAAAATATTCCCTCAGAAAAAAAACTGTAATTTGTTTGTAAACTTTTTCCAACCTTTTCCCCCCCCCCCCCCCCAAAAAAAAAAAAAAAATTTAAAAATTCTCCCACAAAAACAGCCCCAAAATGCACTTGTTTAAATTTAAAAGATAAAAAAGTTCCCCGACTGTTAAAAATAAAGGGAAAGGCAAAAACTACAAAATTTTTGCTGGTCAAAAAAAATACCCTTTTCCCAAACGTTCGCCCAAAGGGGGAAAAGAAAACCCCCCCTGTGTTAAGTAAATCACTCAAACAATAAATAATTTCTTGCAAGTCCATTTTGCAGACCCCTCCACAACAGCAAATTAAATGGGAAAGTAAAATGTGTGATTCGCAGAGGGCCTCCCTCAACACGGTTTTAAGGCCCAAAAAAAAAAAGCTGGCCCTTTAACCCCCTTTAAAGGGTCCTGGGTGTACTTATAAGTCCCAGGCTCCCAAGGGGGTTTGCAGGGGGACCTCCCCGACCCCCCCATACAGCCACCGAGTGTTTAGCGGAAAACCCCCCACCACCCGGGCCCGTTGCCGGGACAAATGGGAGCTCGCCTGCCTCGCTGTTTAAACCCCTTTAATCCACGGTAACGAATGAATGAATGAAGAATGAATGAATATCGGTGCGGCGCACCGATCTTCAGAGCGATTGGCATTGCCGCAGTATGAAAGGTTCAAATGTACAAATGGACCAGCGACAGCGGCATGAGGTGAAAAATTATAAAATCACCAATTTATTCACAGGAAGGGAGAATGAGAGAGTAGCCAGTCACACGTACCGCAAACCCCTATCCGGCAATACAATATTGCACTATAGGAGTTTCCACCCTCGCCACACACATAAAGCAATTCCTGTGGGGGAGATGCTTCGTGCAAAACGAAACTGTACAGACCCATCATCTTACCACATTGAAGAACAACAAATACGAAAGAAACTTAGAAACAGGGCAAACCCACTTTGGGGACATTGGGATAGAGCATCAAAATTGTCCCCACAAAATCACGTAGTGAGATTATGAGTAATTGTCAACATAATAAGCATAATATCAAAAGAAAGAGGGAAAAGGGAAGTGTCTCACCCCCGTATTTGGTGCTAAAATTCAGCCAACAGTATAAACAAATATGTGACATCGTACGAGCTCATCTGCCCCTGTTAAAAGAAGACGAGATCTTAAATAAAATCTTGTCACAGGGGTGTAATATTGTTTCAAAAAAATCCAAAACTTTAGGTAACATCTTATCCTCTCAATACCTAGTGAAAAAAAATCTAAAACAAACCTGGTTACACCACACGGGATTCTTTAAATGTGGTTCTAACCAGTGCAAAATGTGTAAAATAGCTAACTCATGCAAATCTTTTTTAAAATCCGGAAAACGGACAAAGCCATAATATTAAGCAATTTATCAAACTGCAAACCCCAAACATGTGTGGTATATGCAATCAGATGCACAATTTGCAATGTATTATTTTATTGGCTCAACTGTTAGAAAGCTAAAATTAGAATATTGGAACATTTGAACGACGTGACTGCTACACCCTTTACGCACCAATCTAATTTGTGGCGAAACATGTATTAGAGAAACACAATTATAATTGTAGTGTACTACAGGTTTTTGGAATAGAAAGGATCTGTAGGGCTAGTAGAGGAGGTGACGTAGAAAAGAAGCTACGGGATAGAGAGGCAATGTGGATTTTTTCATTAAATACCACATTTCCAAATGGGTTAAATTTTAAAAGAGAAACTTTATGTTATTATTAAGTTAATGAGAATGTGGGCATATGTCACCTAGTAGATAGTTGCATTTATGGGTAGCATCTTATGATGTAGGGAGCATTAAAAATTAAAAAAATAAAAATAAAAATAAAAAATAAAAAAATAAAATTAAAATTAAAATGAAATAAAATATAAATAGTTATAGAATTAATTATTCCCAGAGTATTATGGTTATCTTGGTCTTGTTTTGATTTGTATTGATTATTTTTTCCATCTACATGAACAATGTGAGTGACTTACTTGTAATCCCCTGTTTGGTTCTGTCTACAGACACATGTTTCGATTCTTAGGTTTGTCGTTCTTAATACCTAAATTTCTCTAATTTCCTTTTTTTGCATTACTGCGCATGTCCGCTCTATGCCCTTACAGGCTTGTGACAATCCTTAATTTTTGCGCATGCCCGGGGACTTTTTTAATGGATTAAACATCCGTTTTTTGTATCGGACCCGAGGAGGGGCTAACATGTGCGCTCGGCTTTTTTCATGGGTCTGAGACAATTCCATACGGGTTTAAGAGTTGATTTTATCCAATTAAGTTTTTAATAGGTGATGGTATAAAACTGGTTTAATTTTTCATTTCTAAACTATCCCTTTGAGTAAGGGCAAGATGTGCCCGAAACGCGTCGGCGATTTTTGTGTCTAGGCGTCAGTGGTTTTTCTGTGTCACCCTGTCTCACGTGGATTTTTATTGTTGTGCCTATGGGCATGAATAAATTGGTGATTTTATAATTTTTCACCTCATGCCGCTGTCGCTGGTCCATTTGTACATTTGAACCTTTCATGTTTATTCTGCGTAACTGGAGCAGGGACCGTGCGATATGGACAGATTGTTACATCCCTGCACAAAGGAGGTGAGCTGACTCAACCATTTTTTCCCTATAACGTAAAGTTTCCAGTCGTGGGCCGTGCTCTGCCTTATGGGAGTAAATGGACATGCAGTATCCATTATTTTAAATTAAAAGCAGGAGGGAAAGAATTCTCTCTTTTATATACATGGAGACAGAGGTTTGACTATTTTTGCAAGGAAGTCCCATAGAGGAATAATTGCTATTGACATAGCTTCTTTTTCCTTGCTTCCACTGAGCCTAAAATTGGAAAGTGTCTTCAATATGGCCTATAAGCAATTACGGCAAGAAAGAGCCAATAAGGTCTTTAACAATGATACAGTCACTAACCAAAGACACATAGAGTTTGTCACTATACTCAAGAACATGGAAAAATCTATGATACAAGAAATGAAGATTTGGTGGGATCTGACCACTATTAAAAATTATCTTAGTAAAGAAATGATACCACGTGGTCTAAGAATAAAAAAGGTACCCACCACCATATACTCGATAGAATTCGTGAACAAGTGGAATCAAATACTAACAAAATGCTCACTACAACTAATGGAGCTCATTGTGGCCCATGAGGAACAAAAATTGGAGGAAATCGCAACAAACATTGCACAAATGGAAAATCAGCTTTCAACGTTTAAGGACATTGCTTCTTATGATGGAGATTACCGGATGGTGCATGATAATGTCAGTAAAGTTGAAGAAACAATTATGGAAATTAAACAAAATAAATTTCAACGAGATTTGTATGACTACAATCATGATCAGGTGTACGAGTGGGGTCGTTGGCAGTCAGATACAAGTACTCCAAGACCAATTCTAAAACAAAGACAAAGAAGAACATCTTGGCATGGGATGCAGAAACAAAAGAAAAATGTAAGTTTTGGATCCTTGGACACGGACTTATCCGACGCTAATACGGATACATCGGAAGAAATTCCTACAACTTCCAAGTCCTATTATAAGAAAGGCAAAAGACAAACAAAGTCAAAAAACTTGTGCGGCACACCAGAAGAGGTGGTAGGAAACATAAAACAAAATCAACGCAGGAATACACGGACCAACAATCCAATGGATCCAGGGACATCTCGTTAGATGTCCTTAACTTATCAAATATGAGTCTAAAGCAGGAACATGTACAGGTTTTGTCCTTAGGACTAAATTTTGCTTTACAGGAAAATTTTGATTTTTTCTCTACATGGAAGGACATTAACAAATTTGTAAGGGATCTAACGATCCGCCGTCATTTTTTTCAAGAAGAAGGTAGAGATGAAGTACCTCGGGAGGACTCTGTTATTCATAATCAATTTTCCAATTTACTTTTTATGGAGCAGTTGTCCTTACTTAATCTAGAGGAATTGAGTGATGATGATCCCAATTTGTTATGTGTGTCCACTATAAACCAACTAAAAATCACTAATCCAACCTTCTATCCTATCCAATCTAGGTCTCCTTCTATGGGACGGGTTTTCCCAAATGGCAGTGGAAAATGATCTTAAAAAATTGAATTACACTGTTCCCTCACTGTTTTCGTCCCCACTTTCTAATTTGTCCGATCTCAAAATGTGGCTCTTAATGAGCTTAAATTGAATCATGAGATTATAGTTGAAAATGCAGACAAGGGGGAGCTGTTGTTGTCATGAATCGTTTGATTACAGATCATCCATGCTTCAATTTTCTAAAGGATAATACTATATATCGTAAACTGTCTAGTAACCCTACTCTAGTTATCAGGGAGAACTCAACCAATTGGTCAAGAAGGCTGTTTAGTTGGGCAATTAACGGAGAAAAAAAAAACAAAAAAAAGGGTTTTTTATCAATAAACACCCGATAACCCCAATATTATACGGGACTCCCGAAAGTCCATAAAAATATACAGCCTGTGCCCATGCGTCCCATTGTATCGGCATAGGATCTCTATCGGAGCGTTTTTGGGGCCCGTGGCTGGATGGGGTCTTACAGCCGCTGGCACAAGGGTCCCCGGGTACCTAGAGACACAGCAGATTTCTACATAACTTGGCAGGCAAAGTTTGGCAAGGACATTGGTCATGGTAACTTTGTGATGTTAAATTTCGTTATATACTTCCATTCCACACCAAATAGCACTTTTAGCTTTGGAAATTTCATTTAAAACAATACAGTAATCACCCTATAGATTTTATTCAATACACCTTATCTGTAACTAACTTTTTGATAACGCATAACTTTTTCTCTTTTGATGGTGATATTTATTTGCAGCTCACAGGAGTGTCAATGGGGGCGAAATTTTCGCCCTCATTTGGGAAATCTCGTTTTTGTGTGGTGGAAACAATTTTTCATATTTTCTACGACAATCCATTTTCCAGTCATTGGTATGGTACGGCAGGTACATCGATGACCTTCTCATTATTGGGGAGGAGAATGTATCTGCCGTACCTCCTTTGTGAATATTTGAATTACAATCTATTTAATCTAAAATTTACGTTCTTGGTGGCCAAATCCGAAATCACTTTTTTGGATCTTGTCCTCAACAGGAAGGGAAATAGAGAGTAGCCAGTCACACGTACCGCAAACCCCTATCGGCAATACAATATTGCACTATAAAGGGGTTTCCACCCTCGCCACACACATAAAGCAATTCCTGTGGGGGAGATGTTTCGTGCAAAACGAAACTGTACAGACCCATCATCTTACCACATTGAAGAACAACAAATCGAAAGAAACTTAGAAACAGAGGCTACCAATTGGCATTGGATAGAGCATCAAAAATTGTCCCCACAAAAAATCAGTAGTGAGATTATGAGTAATTGTCAACATAATAAGCATAATATCAAAAGAAAGAGGGAAAAGGGAATTGTCTCACCCCCGTATTTGGTGCTAAAATTCAGCCAACAGTATAAACAAATATGTGACATCGTACGAGCTCATCTGCCCCCGTTAAAAGAAGACGAGATCTTAAAAAAATCTTGTCACAGGGTTGGTAATATTGTTTCAAAAAAAAACCAAAACTTTAGGTAACATCTTATCCTCTCATGCCTAGTGAAAAAAATCTAAACAAACCTGGTTACCCACACGGGGTTCTTTTAAATGTGGTTCTAACCAGTTTCAAAATGTGTAAAATAGCTAAAATCATGCAAATCTTTTTTTAAAACCGGCAACGGGACAAAGCCATAATATTAAGCATTTAAACAACTGCAAAACCACAAAGTGTGGTATAAAGCAATCCCGATGCACAATTTGCAATGTATTATATATTGGCTCAACTGTTAGAAAGCTAAAAGTTAGAATATTGGAACATTTGAACGACGTGACTGCTACATCCTTACGCACCAAATCTAATGTGGCGAAACATGTCATAGAGAAACACAATTATAATTGTAGTGTACTACAGGTTTTTGGAATAGAAAGGATCTGTAGGGCTAGGTAGAGGGAGGTGACGTAGAAAGAAGCTACGGGATAGAGAGGCAAATGTGGATTTTTTTCATTAAATACCACATTTCCAAATGGGTTAAATTTTAAAAAGGGAAAATTTATGTTATTATTAAGTTAATGAGAATGTGGGCATATGTCACCTAGTAGATAGTTGCATTTATGGGTAGCATCTTATGTTAGGGAGCATTAAAATTAAAAATTAAAAAAAAAAAATAAAAAATAAAAAAATAAAATTAAAATTAAAAATGAAATAAAATATAAATAGTTATAGCATTAATTATTCCCAGAGTATTATGGTTATCTTGGGCTTGTTTTGATTTGTATTGATTATTTTTTCCATCTACATGAACAATGTGAGTGACTTACTTGTAATCCCCTGTTTGGTTCTGTCTACAGACACATGTTTCGATTCTTAGGTTTGTCGTTCTTAATACCTAAATTTCTCTAAGTCCATTTTTTGCATTACTGCGCATGTCCGCTCTATGCCCTTACCAGGCTTGTGACAATCCTTAATTATGCGCATGCCCTGACTTTCTCATGGGATTACAACATCCGGTTAGTTTATCGGACGCCGAGGAGCGCATAACATGTGCGCTCGGCGTTTTCATGTGTCTGAGACAATTCCATACAGGTAAGAGATTGATTTTATCCAATTAAGTTTTAATAGGTGATGGTATATAACTGTGATAATTTGTTCAGTCTAACTATGCCTTGAGTAAGGGCAAGATGTGCCCGAAACGCGTCGGCGATTTTTGTGTCTAGGCGTCAGTGGTTTTTCTGTGTCACCCTGTCTCACGTGGATTTTTTTTTGTTGTTGCCTATGGGCATGGAATAAATTGGGGATTTTATAATTTTTCACCATGCCCCCGGGCGCTGGTCCATTTGTACATTTGAACCTTTCATGTTTATTCTGCGTAACTGGAGCAGGGACCGTGCGATATGGACAGATTGTTACATCCCTGCACAAAGGAGGTGAGCTGACTCAACCATTTTTTCCCTATAACATTGCCGCAGTATACCTGCAGCGATCCAACGCCCGGACATGGCAGCGGGGAGCCCTGTGAATGCTCCCGTCACTACCATGTCCTGGTTTGCCCCACTTCCGGCGGCAAACAGAAAGTGGGGAAACCGCCATCTTGGTACAGTCTAATGCATTGTCTATGTAATGCATTACAGTGTATTAACGATCACGCCACCTAGTGGTCAAGCACCCTAGGTGGACTCAATGTTACAGTAAAAAAAAAAAAAAAAAAGTGTTAAAAGTTCAAATCGCCCCCCTTTCCCCATTTTACAAATAAAAACCATAAAATAATAAAAAAAAGTTACACATATTTGGTATCGTCACGTTTGAAAATTCCAAACGCCAAAAGTGCGTTTTTTGGTCATTCTACGTCACTTAAAAAATGGAATAAAAGTGATCAAAACAAGTCGCATGCATTCCAAACTGCTGCCGATAAAAAGTACACTTTATCCCGCAAAAAATGCCCCCTCACTAACGTTCGTAGGTGTTAGTACAAAAAAGTTATTGGTCGCACAAAATGGCGCTGCGAATTTCAAAAATAGAAAAAGTTTGGAATTTTTTTTACGGTACCAAAACATAATGGAAACCCTACATGTTTAATATTGCCGGATGCGTATGAACCTGTAGAATACAGAAAACACATTATATTTACCGAAGATTGAACGCTGTCACAGCAAAACACCCGCAAACATGGCGAAAATACTTTTGTTTTTTCACAATTTGTCCCATTTTGCGGTTTCCCAGTATATCCTATAGTACAGTAAATAACACCATTAGAAAGTACATCTTCTCCCGCAAAATAAAAGCCCTCACATGTCTATGTAGGTGGAAAAATAAAAAAGTTATGGCCCTGGGAAGGCGAGGAGGGAAAAACAAACATGTCAACAACAAAAAAAAGCCGGGTCCTTAAGGGGTTAAACAACAGTAACTGCTAGACAAATTATCCTGCACACAAATCTACTTTAGCAGATGGGAAATTCCATGAACTTACACAAGATAGACATGAAATTCGCCAAGTATTTGACAAAAAGTCTGCGGGAACTCCTTTATCATCTGGAGTAACAAACCTAGCACAATGTACCTATTACATCCCTCCTGGTGCTAATATCTATATTGAAAGAGTTCAACTGGCTCAGTAACTTTAAAGTTAATTTCTTCAAAAGCATTGCGTGAAACACCTACAACACAATTTTCCTTTTGCATGGGCCTCACAATCTTTTACCTATTTAGGAATACATATACAGTTGCACCAACACCTCATTTATTAACTCAATTATGCACCCTTGCCAGCCACTTTTAAATCTGATCTAAGCCAATGGGATAAGAGGAATTTCTTCTGCATAGGTAGAGTTAATAAAATATGTTCCATATGAATATTATACCACGCCTCTTATATCTATTCCAGATGATCCCTATAAAACTCCCCAAAATATATTTTCGAAGTATTAATAAATGTTTCTCTCAATTTGTCTGGTCTTGAAAAAAGCTTTCATAGCGCTGCCATGACCCAGAGCGCTGAAAGCCTTTTCAACTGTATTCACACATACAGTTATAAGCAGTGTTCGGGAAAATACTTTAGGAAAGTATTTTAAAAACAAAATACAAAATACTTATGACTGAAGTATTTTAAATACAAATACTAAATACTACTTCAAAAGTATTTTCCAAATACTAAAATACTTGAAAAATGTAAACAAACAATTGGAAAAAAAAAACAAAAAATGGATCAGAGGTCCTTTAGTCCACTAGGATTAGCATCTACCGTGCAGATATGTCAGTGGCCAGGATTCTTTGTGTCCAACACCTATAGAAGATGTCTCTCACATGGAGGAGAGGATGCTACACTAAAGAGATACATACAGGTACCTTCCGTTAGTTACTATGCCTATTAATGTCAGGCATTTGGGGATATTAATTTAGTTTCAGTAACTCCATGTGCTTTACATTAATAGCAGTTAACCCCATCATGTCCCTCATATTAACCCCTGTGTGCCCTATATAAGGGTTACTAAAATGTGAGACCCATGGGGGTACTAATAAAGGCCCTTAATTATGAAGATACCTAATTATTACCTCCATGTCTCTCACATATCAGTAACTCTTATTTGAGGCACACAGGGGGTTAATGTGAGGGACATAATGGGGTTAACTGCTATTACTATGAGGGACATGGAGTTACTAAGCTGTAATGCACATGACCAGACTTTTTATCTGCAATGGTGGATTTCCCCCCCTCGGCTTATACTCGAGACAATACGTTTTCCCAGTTTTTAGTGGTAAAATTAGGGGCCCGGGCTTATATCCGGGTCGGCTTATACTCGCGTATATACGGTAATTTTACAGAATGGATTACACGATCGGGATGATAAAAACGAAAAATAAATCAAGCTTCACTACAAGGCGGACTTGAGTTGCTGGAACGCGCTGGAATTTTCCCTCCTCTCGTCGCACCTCGCACAAGATACGAGAAACGAGAATGATGACGTGACTCGCGCTGTTGGTTTTTTTTAAAGTGCGGTGAGGCGGGTTATTTAAATTACAACATTTGTTTTGAATTTAGGAAGTAATTAAAATGCTTAAAATACTTCCTAAAAGTATTCTAATTACAAATACAAAATACTGAATAAAAAAAGTATTTTGATTACCAATTACCTGACAAGTATTTTAAATACTATTTTAATTACTTGTATTTTAAATACTCCCGAACACTGGTTATAAGTTACCACAGTGCAGGGGACAAGAGCTTCCTGCCCCTCTGAGTATTCCAGTGGGTCGTTAGCAGGCATGTTGCCTACGGTATGTTCACACAGCGTATTTGTGGAGCGTATTTTGGCACGCAACTGTGCTGCAGTCCGCACTAATTATGCCCCGCAAATATGGTAATTCATAGCTCTAATTGAGAGATATGATTACCTGCCGTAATATGTCACTTCTTCCTGGCGCTTAAGCATCGGGGAAAGTGAGAGTCAATGGGAGCCGGTTGTCGGTGCTTTAGAAGTATGCACTGGCATATTGCGGCACTTACAGTATGTGCCACAATACGCCATGTGTACATACCCTAGTAGAGTATATGGCACAGGTGGCACTGTAATCACTTATTTGTCTGCACAGAGCCTGTGTATAACTGATAGTCACATGTGGTGGTCACATTTGGTCATGGTCTGGCAGTATTATTTGGTCCTTAAGTAGTAATATTATTGGGTCTTGGTATTGTTCGATTTTTTTTAGTTACATACATACGGTATATTTGCTCCTTATGTAAGTGTATTATTTGGTAACTGTATGATGTTATTTATAAGGTATTACACTACTTGGTAGGTGAGGGCTTTTCAAAAAGCTAATTTTTCAGTGCTTATTTTCATTGTACAGTTCACTGCTAAGATGATGGATTTTATCTATGTGTAAGATGTGTAAAATTAGTGACAGGACCATAGGAGGTTTTTTCCATAAAAATATATATGCCGCAGTTCACGATGTGGCTTAAAAGGTGCTGTCTGAACCCAGCCCTACTGAGCAAAACCTAACACAGAGGGCCCAGGAACCAGATGTTTTAGGACCCTAGCAATGCCCCTGCCTGTAAAACCATATACACGCTACACACACACTGGCCGAAACATCTAAACAGTTAAATCGCCGGAAATTGAGTTGTATTGGCCGAAATCAGAGTGTAGTTGCGGCATAAGCCTGCATCTGTTGAATATGGATTGGGCTCAGCCCCTTAGCCTACTTCATACTCCCTTTGTGTCTCTATGACACACTTGAACATCATGGTGCACAAATGGGTTCATTTTACGTCAGTGAAGGTGTGTGAGGGCTTGTTTTCTGTGCTATTGAAATTTTCAATAGTGTCATTTTTTTTGTAAATATAGCATTTTGATCACTTTTTATTGCATTTTTTTTTATTTGAGATAAACAAAAAACAGCAATTGTAGAAATGTTTCTATGATGTTCATCATGCAGGTTCATTAACGTCATGATTGAATAGTCTGTGTCATTACAGATGAAAGAATACTAATCATGTATAACTGTAAGGCTAAGTTCACATAGCATAATTGCGGGACGTAATTACGCCCCGCAATTACCCTGGGACTACGGGAGCTCGCGCCGACTCCCGGGGAAGGGGGGAGGCGCAGCCCGCCGGCCCCATAGACAATCATTACTAGCAGCGCATATTCGGCGCTAGTAATTGACATGTCACTTATCTCCCCGTACAGCGTATTGTGCGAGCGGGAAGAGGAGGCATAATCCATAGTTCTCTATGAGAACTGTGGATTTCCGTAATTATTGTGATGTATTTCGCCCCATATTGAGCGCAGTACGGTGCAAAATACGGGCCGAAATATGTCCCAATTTAAGCCGTGTGAACATAGCCTAAGAGAGAAAAAATTGTGGTGTTTTTTTTCAACTTTTGGGCCACGGGGGATTTAAAGGAAGCCCTCTCCATCTAACGGCTTAGATGCTGTGATTCCTATTGACTATAGCATCCAAGGGGGTTAAACAACTGGTTTCAGAATTATTTTCGGTTCCAGGCTATTGTAACAGGGTTTCAGGCAAAAATATAGCTGACTAATGACACAGTTCTAATGACACAGTCTCAGCTACTGAGCCTTTCATTTACCCACCATAAACTTGTAGGGCTTGAGCCAGCAATTCACCTTTCTACCAGTAGGTGTCACCAAAACACTGAGAAAGGGGAAAGGAAAATGGAAATCCTGTAAAACTATGATGGAGGGGTAAGATCAGAAGGAGTCTTGAGAGAGGTTGTGAGACAAGTTAGGTCCCCTGATGGGCATATCACTCAGATTACCCTCCAGTTCAGAGCGCCGGTGGATCCCAGTGCTGTGAGCACATTGACTAAAGTAGGACATGTAAAGACCATGTGTGGATAGAGAGGAAGCTCCCATCACACGGATCTGCCGTGAAAATTGTGTTGAAAAGGAAAGAGATATAACAGACGGTTCCCAGAGAACCCAGGTTGATTGACGAAGAGACATATTGTTCCATCATTTCTTTAATTTCCTCAGCAAAGTTCAATAAACCCTGTTTAAAGCAATCCTGGCTGTGTCCATTTTCTATTATGAAAATAATTGAGGAAGCAATTTATATTGGGGAAACATGGGGTTTGTTTTAATTTATTTGTTAAATATGTTTAAATATTTTTAACCCTGTTTTTCCTTTTTTTTGTCTCACTGTGCGATCACTTGATTGGTTTAATATATTGACCACAGCATCTACTGATCCATACGGCTAGGATGGAAGCTTGTTCCAATTCAAGTCGCTACAGGGGTACAACAATACAGATGGCAACCACTGCGGATGATGTGGGTGCAACTTCTGAGCCTGCATCATCCAGCTGACCTGGGAGACTTGCCAATTCTTTCAGAATCCAGGAGGTACTCCCCTTTTTCTGGACGTCTCCTTGATGTTCTGGGAGAGTTAGCTTAATTGCCCACAGCAGGTCTTGCTGCACTCAAGCCACATAAGGGTGCTTTCACACGGTGCATTTTTGGTGCGTTCTTGATGCATTTTTTCAATGTGTTTTTTGTGCAGGAAAGCAGAACAATTAATGCTGTACATTGCTGCACAAAAATCGCGGCAAAAATCGTGGTAATTACCGTGATTTTACTGCAAATTTACCGCGATTTTTGTGCAGCAATGTACAGCATTAATTGCTGTGCCTTCCTGTACAAAAAACACATTGAAAAAACACATAAAAAACGCACCAAAAACACACCGTGTGAATGCACCCTTAATATAGATGGAAAAGAAATGTCTTAGTAGAACATGATTCCACTAAAATCTCTGAAGGGGAAATGTCACATAAGTAATGAATGATAACATATATCTAGATGGCATCATGCACAAAAATACTTTACGAAGATCAATCTTTTCACAGAGCAATATATTTATATAGCAATTTGACTATTAACAATTCTTTGGCATAGTCTACATACAGTCATTATGATTTCATTATGCTTTGTGTTGGTTTATTCCAAAATAATAACTGCATTTTGTGAGAAATACAAGGGGTATGCTCAGTCTTCTTCTTCTTCTGGTAGGTCCCACAGCATAAGCTCATCAGAAGCACGGAATTCCCTGTCTTCTGGATCCTCCAGAGCATCCATTGCATCTGTGTTGTCACTAGTCCCACTTTTTAGGTGTTTCTTTTGATGTTCCTCCTTACAAGAAAAGAAAAGTTCAATATTATAATGTACTTTCAATTCATCATTCATATATAAGGCTACATCCATATTTACACAAAGGAGGGATTTTTCAGTTTTTGTGCAATACTAGTTAATATTCATAGGGTTCCATGGGAAAATCTGAAAGGCCTTACCAGCTACTGACAGGAATATGAAACGGTAGCATAAGTAACAAAAGATATTCATAATCGGGCCATATATCAGAGAGCCTTAATTAGCTCCTATTTAATAGTGGTAGATGGCAGAAAGCCACCAACTTGTTGTTCACTACAAAAAAGTACAATGGGCTCCATAGCCGGTGCTATAGCTGTAAAGGTTATAATTACACCCATAGGGGTAAAGAACCAATAGCACCCAGACTATTCACAGTCCCTGAGGTCACCCCATCTTTTTTACATGGGCCCACGGGCTCCAGGACCTGTGAGTGCTGTATAGGACTAATTTCCCAGAGCGCCTGGCAGGGAGGCTCCCACATTACCTATTATTTTGGCACATACAAGGCTAAAAGTAGGGGTACATGGAGTAGGAATCCAATTAGTGTAGAAGCACAGCTGCCTTTGGATTTCTTTTCAGGCTGCTATATAACACAACCAGAAATTGACACAATAATATGCTTAGTTTGGGCTCACACTTTGCAGTAATGTTGTGTCCAGATCACATTGTTTTGCTGCAATTTTCCAAAATTGTGGCAAATATGCTACATTTTTGGAACAATTTTGGAAACTCATGGCAAAAAAACATTATCTGCAAGCATTACTACGATGTGTGAACCCAGCCTAAGTGTGTTAGCTTATGTCCACACGGTGTGTTCAATACGTTTTTGGATCCATTTTTAGGATGCGTGCTTGGATCCGTGTTTGGCCCCTTAAAAACAGCCCCAATACCCATTTATAATGTGAGTGTGTTTTTCCATTGCTTTCAATTTTAAAACACGCATTAGTTTTTTAGCGAGGATCAGTGCGTGTTTACATGGTCTTTGTGTGCATTTTTGGGATCGTTCAAAGAATTGACAGTCAATTTTCCCCATTTGACGCAGCAGACCCTTATTTAAAACTATAGGATTTGTTTCTGCTGCAGCCAAAACGCATCCAAACACACACCTGCATGTTGGATGTGTTTTAGGCGTGATTTTGAATGCGTTTTTCAGATCCAAAAACAGATCCAACACACCATGTAAACCCCCCTTTTAAAGGGTTTTGTCCCAAAGGGCTGATGGATGCATCATGGTTCTTCATTAGGTGATACTTGTATGGGGAGGGGGGGTGATTTAAAAACCTTCCCTGGGCACCAAAAGAGCTTGTTTCATCCCTGGTTTGATATCAATATAGGGGCGCCGAATATATTTTGGGGCCCGGATCTGATGTTAACCGGGTTGTCCGCCTCCTATAAAAATCATACTGGGGGCCCCCAAAAAAACTTATACTCATGTATAATGTATAAATGTGTAACTCCTTTCCAGCATGGGTTTATGAAGAATCAGTCCTGTCAAACTAATAAACTAATCTCATCAGCTTCTATGAGGAGGTTGTTCCCAAATGGGTGGGGGAGGGATCGTTATATACCCAGATTTTTCTAAAACATTGATCGGTGCCCAAAAAAAGGTTGGTAAATAAAAATGGAATGTTGGACTGGGGAAAAAGCTTGGGAAATGGGTAAGTAACGGCTCAGTGTAGAAAACAAAGGGGGTGATTAAAGGTATATCCCTTTGGGTCCCGTTACTAGGGGGTATCACAGGGGGCAGTAATGGGGCCCATTCTCTTTTTTATATTTATTAACAAATTTCAAGGATTGCATAGTAGAAAATCAATCCGCAGTGAAATAAGCTCTGTAAAGCAAAACGACACAAAGAGGGCAATGTGTTATTACAAAGGGTCTGGATAATTTTGGGGTCCTGGGCAGGTGGCAGATGGGTTTTAACACAGATAAGGCAAGGGTTTTGCACATGGGGGGAAAAAAAATTACATGATTCTATTAAATGGAAAAAAAATTTTGGGTAAAAGGGACATGGGAAGGGTTGGGAAATTTGGGGACAGTAAATTAAAGTAGCAGCCAGTGTAGGGGCAGTTGCCAAGAATAGGTCATGGGTTTTATTAAAAAGAGGTAGTGTCCCGATGAAACTCATTAACATGGTAGACCACACATGGAATATTGGTACAGTTTTTTGGGACCCGTTTTACAGGAAAGACTTGCAGAGCTTGAAAGTTACAAAGGTGGACAACTAAAAAAAAAAAGGGGATGTGGGATGCAATACCCAGAAAAATTAGCAAAAATTTTGGGTTTTTTCGTTTAAAAAAAATATTTTTAAATTTTAAATTAAAGGAATATAAAGATTCTTCCAGGATCTTTTTATCCCCCAGGACTTTATCAAGAAAAAGGGGGGCACCCTCTAGTTTGAGGAAAGAAGTTTCTGCATAAAATAAAAAAGGGATTCTTTAATGTAAGGCAGTGAGATATGGAACTCTTGCCAAGGAATTTGTCTTGGTAAATTAATAAAAGTTCAAAAGGGTTGGATGCTTTTTAGAGTGTAATAATATAACGAGTTTTTTTGGACCAGGTTTGCATTTTTCAGGATTTATTTGATTGCCAGTTTGGAGTCGGGAAGGAATTTTTATCCCTAAAATGAGGACAATTGGCTTCTACCTCATAGGGGGGTTTTGCCTTCCTCTGGATCAAGATTATAGGCAGGGGCGTAACTAGAGAAGCCTGGGCCCCATAGCAAACTTTTGGATAGGGCCCCCCCCCCCCCCCCCCCCCCTCCCACCACGAATATTTACCGGGACACACAGTTTCTAGATAATCAAGGGGCAAATACCTACTATAGATACACCATCATATGCTTCATAACAAATTCGATTATTCAAGACGAACATAAACAAAAACGCTATATATGGACCCGATTATACCGCCCGAACACGCCACAAAATTTTCCACCACATAGTAATGAATAATACCCGTACCCTATTACTGATCTCACAAAGACTAATAGTACCCCCATATAAGGGCCATAAGTGGAGGTATCAGTGTGACAGGTGTGTCAGACTGTTATTCCACCTCAGGACCATATAGTAGTAAAATACCAGGTACACAGACTCAGCTGACATTTAAATCATTACAGTGCAGTTTTTATCTTGGGCCCCACAGATGAGTTTTTCGACAAATCATTGATTTCATGTTTTATGAATCGGTCCAGACCCCCATGTACTTTTCCCGGCCACTTGTCCCGGCAGATTTGACACAAATATATTACAATCCTCACTTTTTTTCCCCACCTCACTCCCTGCCCCCCCAAAATGGGGTCCATATAGGCAGGCGGGTTTGGTTTGTACAAGGCCCCATATGCAGAAAGATTTAGGTAGTATGGGCCCCCTATAGAAAAAAGGATGGTATAGGGGCCATATGGGAAAAAACGGGTTTTAGGTAGCTATAGGGGTCATATATGTAGGCAGGCAGGCCTTAGGGTAGTCTACAGGGGCCCCATACAGGCAGGCAGGGCTTAGGTAGTATATAGGGGCAGCATACAGGCAGGCAGGGCTTGAGTAGTCAATAGGGGCCCCATACAGACAGGGAATACAGTAGGCTATAGGGGCCATATATATAGGCAGGCAGGGCTTAGGGTAGGCTATAGGGGCCCCATACAGGCAGGGCTTAGGGTAGGCTATTGGGGCCCCATACAGGCAGGCAGGGCATATAGTAGTCTATAGAGGCCCCATACAGGCAGGCAGGGCATATGGTAGTCTATTGGGGCCCCATACAGGCAGGCAGGGCTTAGGGCAGGTTATAGAGTCCCCATATAGGCAGGCAGTGGGCTTAGGGCAGGTGATAGGGACCCCATATAGGCAGACAGGGATTAGGGCAGGTTATAGAGCCCCATATAGGCAGGCATGGGGCTTAGGGCAGGTTATAGGGGCCCCATATAGGCAGACAGGGGGCTTAGAGCAGGTTATAGGGGCCACATATAGGCAGGGGACTTAGGGCAGGTTGTAGGGGCCCCATACAGGCAGGCAGGGAGCTTAGGGTAGGTTATAGGGCCCCCATATAGGCAGGCAGGCGGCTTAGGGTAGGTTATAGAGGCCCCATACAGGCAGGCAGGGGGCTTAGGGTAGGTTATAGGAGTCCAATACAGGCAGGCAGGGGGCTTAGGGCAGGTTGTAGGGGCCCCATACAGGCAGGCAGGGGGCTTAGGTTAGGTTATAGGGGCCCCATACAGGCAGGCAGGGGGCGTAGGGTAAGTTATAGGGGCCCAATACAGGCAGGCAGGGGGCTTAGGGCAGGTCTTAGGGGCCCCATATAGGCAGGGGGATTAT
Organism: Phyllomedusa bahiana; assembly: GCA_025379985.1. Classification (NCBI taxonomy): domain Eukaryota; kingdom Metazoa; phylum Chordata; class Amphibia; order Anura; family Hylidae; genus Phyllomedusa; species Phyllomedusa bahiana. The sequence goes on from JAODAL010008064.1 coordinate 21,246, forward strand.
GGCAGGCTATAGGGCCCCCATATAGGCAGGCAGGGGGGCTTCATTAATGTAAGAGTCCTTCAGAGTGTCAGTTTTTTTCAAACCCGGCCAATCTATGACTTTGAATAGGTAGAAACATGTGAATAACTGTCAGTGGGTGGAGCAAGCCTTTGATGGGCGGGGCTAACACCTACTCATGAATAAGATTTAAGGGGTAAATGCTCTAAAACTCCAGCATCTTGCAGAATAAGGGGCACAGTGCTGGGAACAGCAGGTCTGACACTAGCTTGTGCTACCCTCAGCAAGGGGGGCACAACCTATGTGACAGGTTCTCTTTAAGGCCTAGCAGGCAGATTAGCAGAGCGGAGCACAGGCGGCTCCTCTCTGTTGACAGCGAGTGGTCCTGCGTGTGAACGCTCGGGCCAGAGGGCCCAGGCGCTCAGAGGAAGGTTGCACCGGGCCCTGCAGCTCCTCCCCGCCTGCAGTGAACTGGTATGTTCACTGCCGGCGGGCGCAGAAGCCGAACTACTGGGGTAGCAGACATGTCAGCAGCTGCCCCAGGCCCCCTAAGAGCCCTATGATAGTTACGCCCCTGATTATAGGAAAATAGGCTGAACTGGATGGGCGTCTGGTGTTTTTCAGCCTTACAAACTATGTAACTATGTAACCTTCCTCAGTTCCCCGGTTCCAGTACCAAATCTCCCTGGTCTTCAGTTTTCAATCTGTCACTTTCAAATGGGGACGTCACCAATGCAGCCGCTGATTACCTGCAGCGATCACGTGCCTCTACTTACATATGAAGTTGTTCACTTCTGAACATGTGTAAAAAGGGCATGGGCCGCTGCAAACAGTAGTAAAGGAAAAAACAAGCAGCACTGGGAAAAAAATAAGAGGGGGTCTTTTTTCCGTACGCCCAGTCCACGGGTTTACACCATACATTTGGGGAATCTCCCGTTTTTGGGGGGGGGGGGTCCCCTATTTGGGGTCCCCCCCCCCTCCCCGGGGGGGGGTTGGATTTCCTCCCCCCCCCAACAGGCGGCGGGGCTCTTTTTAAAATGGCCGCCGGCGCCGGAGTGCGCTAGTGCCTTTCTTGGCGCCCCGGGGCCCTCCTACGGGGGGGGGGCCCTGGCAAACCCCCCGCGGGCTTTCGTGAGGGAGGGGCAGGAGGGGCGCTCCCCCCCTCCCCCTCCCCCCCGTATGTCGGCGCCGGTGTGTGCGCCGCACATACGGCATGGCGCAAGGGGAAGTGACGCAGGCTGCAGGGGAGTGACGCGCGGCGCTCTCAATTTCCCCGCGCCGCGAGGAATCGGTCGGGACTGCCCGCGCTGCAGGGCCTGGTGAGTAAATGGATTTTTTTTATTTTATTTTTATTAGCTATAGGGGGGGCCTGCCTGGCAAAAATGGGGCATACCCGGCCAAAAGGGGGGAAAATACCGGCAACAAGGGGGGGGACTACCTGGGGAAAAAATGGGGGCACTACCTGGGAACAAGGGGCTCTTCCTGGAAAAAGAGGGGACATCTACCTGGGAAAGAGGGGGCCTACCTGGCCCAAAAAGGGGGAAAAACCTGGCAACAGAGGGGACTCTACCTGGCAACAGAGGGGGCATACCGGGCCGAGGGGGGGGACTACCTGGCAACAGAGGGGGCATCTACCTTGCAACAGAGGGGTCTTATACCTGGCAACAGAGGGGGCATCTACCTGGCAAAAGAGGGGCATCACCGGGAAACAGGGGGGCGGCACGGGGCTTACTGCAACAAGGGGGAAACTAGCTGGCAAACAAGGGGGGCACCTACCTGGCAACAATGGGGGCACCTACCTGGCTAACAAAGGGGGGCCCCTACCTGGCTACAGAGGGGCATTCTACTTGGCTACAAGGGGCATCTACCTGCCTGTAAGGGGCACAAACCTGCTTATGGGGGGTTACTACCGGGCTATAAGGGCATCTACCTGGCTTTCTTCCCAAAGCCGTTATGCAGTTAGGTGGAGTGGGTGTGGCTTTTTGAAGGGGCGTGGCATACCTGAAAGATGGGCGTGTCCACGCGCGCCGCCGTCTAAAATCTCCTGCTTTTTCATTTTCAAAAGTTGCCAACTATGATGTACACAGATGTATTGAATGTTGTGATTATCTCACTTGTATTTAAATGCTTTGCTCACACTATATTGTTGCTTGAAAAAGTCTCATGTTTTGAGCTGAAACGTTGCACGCTTGGGTATAATAAAACTGCTTGAATTTTGGATGTGCTGTCCAGTTTTCCTTTTTGGAACTGCTGCAACAGTGACGTCCTTGTTCAGAAGAGACAGAGTGAAAACGGAAGACCCGGGGGACATGGTGCTGGGACCAGGGACCAGAGGAAAAGGAGCAGAGTATTTTCTATCTGCTGGTATGATTTTGGCAGGAGGTGGACAACCCCTTTAATGTGGTTGGTCTGAATATATTTTGCCCATATACAAACCACACATTTTTGCTGCAACCTAATGTTTCTGTATCTCCATAAGGTGTTGAGACCTCTGATGCCCTTTACCATACTGACCAAATCTATTTGATTCTTAAACATCTCTTGTCCTGTCTGTTGGTTGTGCGCATGTCCTTACTTCTTGCCACTCTTTAAAAGCTTCAAAGATACAGAATAGCAGCCCTGGTACCATCATTAAGGGGAGCAGCTCCTCCAATCTCCATCCAATCTTAACCTCTCTTTCTCTCTTGTGGATCCATGGCTGACTGTGGCAGGGTTCTTCTGCTTGGACTAAAGAACCTAGACCGAGCAGGAGGCTCAGTGCACGGACAAGTATAATTGGGCTCCGCATGTGTGACATATGCCGCTCTTTATTCAGTGTCTTACAAAGGGACTCATCTATCAATTGTCTAACACAGAGACTGTTTTTATTGCCCATGGCAACCAATCAGAGCTCAGCTTTCATTTCCTTAATGCCTCTGTAAAAGTGAAAGCCGAGCTCTGATTGGTTGCTATGAGCAATGTTAGCATACAGCAGCTGTTTGTTATTGGCCAGCCTGCTCTCCACTCACAAACAGCACCATGTACATTATATATATACTCAAGATATTAGCTGGCGGTCATAATAATGTAATCACTTTAAGACCATGTTCACACGGCTTAACTGGGGTCGTTAATTACACCGGGTGGAGGGGGGGGGTGGGGGGGTGGGTGCGGGGGGCGGCACTTCGCCGGCCCATTGACTTGCATTACCAGCGGCGCGTATACGCCGCTGGTAATTCACATGTCACTTATCTCCCCCCGCGGCATATTCGCCGAGCAGGGGAGAGGAGACGTAAATCCATAGTTCTCTATGAGAACTGTGAATTACCCTAATTAATGGGTCGTTTTTCACCCATAATTTGCGCACTTCGGCGCGTAATTACAGACCGAAATACGGCCCATTTTAAGCCATGTGAACATGGCCTTACAGTACAGTACACCTTTTGGGTTAACTTCTTATCAGGTTGTGATGCAAGCTGGCATTAGGCGGTCACTATCCCCTTCTTACAACATTTCATGATAAATCAGGAGCCATTTAGTACAAAACTCTGCTCCAACACTTGTTTTTATTTTCTGCAAAATATCATCCACTTTGTAATAGGACATTCAAAGCATAATCATTCATCATTTGAATATGATATAAAAGCTTAAGCACATAACGTGTACACCAACTGGTTTCAATAGTCCACTTATAGAGTCATGACCCTAGCGCACCGCTGAGTCCGTGCAATGTCGACCAATTACCTACTTTTTTCCCACACTCAACTTGGCAATGACTGTGTCCAAAATCCTCCCTACAGTTTCCTTACTCCCACAAGCCCAACCTCACATCTTTTTAAAAAACAAACAAGTTGGATTAAATTTGGCCCACAGCAGCCATTTTATTAACATACAAACATATAAATCATAAAATAAATTGTAAACTTTTATTCATAAATCATATATATATATATATTTATATATATATATATATATACACTCACCGGCCACTTTATTAGGTACACCATGCTAGTAACGGGTTGGACCCCCTTTTGCCTTCAAAACTCCCTCAATTCTTTGTGGCAATAGATTCCACAAGGTGTTGCAACAATGCTCAATTGGTACCAAGGGGCCCAAAGAGTGCCAAGAAAATATTCCCCACACCATGACACCACCACCACCGGGCCTGAACCGTTGATACAAAGCAGGATGGATCCATGCTTTCATGTTGTTGACGCCAAATTCTGACCCCACCATCCGAATGTCGCAGCAAGAAAATCGAGATCATCAGACCAGGCAAGTTTTTTCCAATCTTTATTTGTCCAATTTCGATGAGCTTGGGCAAATTGGAGCCTCAGTTTCCTGTTCTTAGCTGAAAGGAGTGGCACCCGGTTTTGGTCTTCTGCTGCTGGGAGCCCATCTGCCCTCAAGTTCGCCGTACTGTGGGGTTCAGAGATGCTCTTCTGCCTACCTTGGTTGTAACAGGGTGGCTATTTGAGTCACTGTTGCCTTTCTATCAGCTCGAACCAGTCTGCCCATCTCCTTTGACCTCTGGCATCAACAAGGAATTTCCCGCCCACAGGACTGCCGCTCACTGGATGTTTTTTTTTTCGGACCATTTTTCTGTAAACCCTAGAGATGGTTTTGCTGGAAAATCCCAGGAGATCACCAGTTTCTGAAATACTCAGACCAGCCCTTCTGGCCAACCAACAACCATGCCACGTTCAAAGGCACTCAAATCACCTTTCTTCCCCATTACTGATGCTCGGTTTGAACTGCAGGAGATTGTCTTGACCTGTCTACATGCCTAAATGCACTGGTTGCCGCCATGTGTTGGCTGATTAGAAATTAAGTGTTAACGAGCAGTTGGACAGGTGTACCCAATAAAGTGGCCGGTGAGTGTATATATATATATATATACCATCCATAAACATAACAGAATAACTCAACTATCATAGATATAATAATAGTGCAATTCTCCAGTCCTGGGGCAGGGATCCTTGAAGCTAAAAAGATCTGGTGACCAAATAGTTAGCAACGACCATTACCCCCAGCTGCACCCACTGGCTCGGGGGCAACAAAGCCATATTAATGGCACCACCGATTACCAGCTCCCAGGGACTTTACCCTGCAGGAGCCCACCACCTTCGCCAGACCAAAGGTAATCCACCATAAAAAACCGAGGGAATCAACCTCCTTATGACTCCTTTACACCCATTTGTACCACCAACTACAAGGACCCCTACCGCCACCAAGAGCATGACATGTCACCTCATGCATGCGAAACCCCAACAAGCCCCAAAGCTCTCTCAATACCTTCCTGTAGACCCAAAGACCAGAGGTCAATACCCACAGCATTCAGGTGTACTCCATCATTTAACCAAAAATTCCCTTCGCCAGATTCCAACTCCAGATGCCGCACAAACAGCCCCCCATTGTGGGCCACAAATCCTTCAACTACCCTATTTACTTTTACTCGAGCCTTGTTCAGTCGCTCCACTGATCTCGCCCCTCTCCAATAATGCCGATAAACCATGTCCGACCATATTCCCACCAAATCAGGAAACGAAACCCATAGCCTTAAAAGGTCTGCTTTTATATCCCGCAACAGCTCGCACCCCTAATAATTCCCACCCACATGAACGACCAAGATCTTTGGTGGTCTGTTGAGCTCTGTGGCCCTAATAAACTCGGACACTACCCTGGACCACATCATGCCTCTCCTTCCGATCCAACGAAGTAGAACGCTACTCACGTTGGAAAACACCTAGGGTCCTCCCTACGTCCACACATTGCTTTCTTGGCCCTACCAATGGACAAATGAATGGCCAAGTATCCACACCAGGCAGGTTTCCCGAACTAAAATGAAAAGAAAACAAGACAAGGACGAACAACACATGACAGCAGGAACAGGATATCTTGTAACATTAAAAAAATGAAGACGGACATATAAGCAAAATCTGTCCGATTCCCATCTGCCAATCTTCCGTCAGCCAAGTACGGGGACATTAAGCCCCCAACGCAGCCTCCGTGCAGCCCTCCTATACGAAAAAGGAATGGGCGGGGAGCAAAATTGGCGGGATCAAAGCCGAGACCTAATAAGCATTTTCTGAAAACCACCGTAAACTGATTCCTTGACAAAAACGAACCATCCTCATGACTGAGCAAAGGAACTTTACCTAAACCTCTAAGCTTCAAAAATGCCTGAAGAACACATCACCAATAGGGCGTGGAAAGCGCACCCGTCACTCGCCCAACAAGCATGTCTATGGAACCTTTGCCATAGCACTCCGTGCTTTGAAACGGGCGAAAAAGAAATTCCAATGTCTCTCCCAACAATCACCAACCAAAACGCCCACCAGCAGCCTTGTCTGTATTGGGAGATACTAATTCCCAATACGCAAGGCTGAAGAGAAAGTCCGCAGTGAAAATGCCAAGCTAAACAACCGAACTTCTAAATTGGAATGACAAATCAAAACAAGTTGACCAAGCAATCGCTCTAATAACTGGAATGCCACCGGACGTCTAGAATCCCGACTGCCCTTACCTATCCTGTAACCTCGCAAAGCCCGCACCACCACAAAATCCTTTGTCACGATTCAGCTTGAGCGGCGAAAGTTTAAAACCAAAAGCGATTCCTGCAAAAAAAAACTGGAGACAACGTCGAGACTCAACTGACCTAAACCGCGTTTCTACTGCCCCAGGGCTAGATCCAAAAAGAAGAAGCCCGACCCGCAGTCGTCGTACGAAGACTACAGTCACCTAGCGTGCCTATCAACCCGACATAGCTGCCCAAACACTCGATGTTCATATGAGCCATCCGTGTACTGAGAGGAGATCCCAAGGAACCCTGAATCAAATGACCTGCCTCCCGGACACCACGTTCCAAAGCTGATGAGGATATTCTTCGTCCTTGCTCGCTGCACCCAGAGTCAAGGTGCGGAACCGATCCCACTGAAACCGAGAGAGAGAATCAGCTATGGAATTATGTACTCCAGGTACATGCTCAGCCACAACGCATGCATTCAAGGTCGCGAGGAAACTTTAATAGACCGAAATTTCACAAACGACGCTTACCACAGGAGGGGAAAGATTGCGCGGATGGCTATTTGTTAGCTATGTAACGCACCCCTATTATCGCAGTAGAAAAGAACTGCTGCAGTTCCGAAGACGATGCTCCCCCGAAATGCCACTCGCCATCCACTATTGGAAACTAAACTTTTTTTTCAGACAAACACTAGGTTCGTCAACCAGTAGAGTCTCGCCCACCATGATTGCCGGCCATATGGACCTGCACACCGCACGACCTCCACAATAGCCCCAAAAACTGAAGCTAACCCGCTGCATTGTCGAAGTTATCAATCGCACATTAAACATATGCGTTCATGCGATTAATGGAGCGCCCGTCGTACTGAGCCAAAAAATCGTTCCAAACTCGCAAATCCTCCCGAAGATCCCGAAGTGATGAGGCACTCTAATTCCCGCCGTCGCATATCGAACAATACGGCAACAAAGCAAACCTGAGCCCATCGGTATAATTGGCACCGGGAAGTTCACTCTTTTCGAGACTGTACTGTAGATCCCTCAGGAGGAATCTTCCGCGCAAACGATAGGAGCGTCGAATAGTTCTTTTCAATGAGAACTCGCTCAACTTGTCCTACGGTGAAGTGCAGAGATCCAATCGTAAGCAGAATCTAGATGAACAAGATACTCCAGGAAAGGTAATGCAGTTTGACGGCCAACTGTCTGTCCGGGCCGCCAATGAGGACGCCAAAATGGCCAAAAATCCACTTAGATGTAGTCGCCTCATACAGCGGCAACGCATAGATTAAAGAGATCCGCTCGGGACCTACACACAAGAGAAGCCATCCGAGTAATGAGATATCACTGAGAGATAACTCCCTGAGACATTCTCGTACCACGCCCACTCCAAATATGTGCTGAAACACACATTTCTTCCGGTATGCCGTCATTGACTGATTGCCCCTTAAGAAATGATAGGTGATGAATAAGTCTGAAAATAACTTTTTCGGCTGAAGTCCTTCTTGGGGCACGATCCCTACAAAATATGAAAAAAGAAAAAAAAAGGCGAAACTATGTCAAAAATCACCAAAGGTGGATAAACTAAAACGGACCTACCCATCCTATCACCTGTGCTACCCCTCTTTCGTTGAATTTTTCAAGAGATAACAGTACGAGGGATGAGGAGAATGATTGATATAGCTGATTGTTAAAATGTGTCTGGAATGGGAGAGGACCCTATGCAACGGGGTGTCTCGAAATGTCCGTAAAACCAGTTTAAAAAAAACCGTCGCGTCAACAGTCGGGCCAACAAACACACATCGCCTCAACCCTCTTAGATACATATGGTCCTAGCGAATGCTAGACCGCATCGCTTTACATTGACGAAATTGCTCGTCATACCATAACCAAGCCATTCCCCCATAAACCCTGTGAGCTTCCTCAATAGCGTTCATATATCCGAAAAGCGGCAAACAATGTTCCGGTGCCTTTTCCCCCCACCACGCTTGCTAAAATGGCAAAAGCCTGTAGCCAGTTGGTACAAGTTTGAGGAATGAGCCTCCATCTCCATTTTTCTTCATCTTCCCTCTTTTTCTATCCTTACTAGACCTCTATCTAGGTTAAATTTTTCCCAGAGGGAGTCAGTGACAAAACATCACATTTTCATTCCCTCAGATTTTGTCCTTAACCTCCTGCTTGTAAGGTGCGGACCCGAATGGGAGCCTTCGAAACACACATAAACTTCTCCTTTTGTTCTATCATCCAAACGCATCTCATCAGCATCCCGCACCTTCGCCGACTCCCCATCCCCTCCTTCACCAGCCCCTGATAGCCGTTTGCCCATCTGGACCTATGGCGTCACCCCAGATGGGCTACTGACTGTCTGTAACGACTGCACACAAGCGTCCAGCGGAGATGCTCCAGCTGACCCACCTCCCAAATGACTTAAAAGATCCTTAAAGGAGTTGTCTCCCTTCAGAGTTTCAGAGAATGCATGAATGAGAAGTACTCTGCCCACTTCCTGGTCAGACTGACTAATTTTGCCATAAGCTCCTAGGCTTGTACAGCTTCTGTGCCTCGAGTGTGCGTATTCAGTGTAATTAGATCAGATTAGCTTTCTCAGTACTATCTAAGCGAGTACTAGACTTATCTGATCCCCAAGTAACAAAGAGCCGATAAGTTACAGTGTCGTGTTATTTTACATGATGTCAAGCTTGTGTGGACTGATGAGCGGAGCACAGGACACTGCCATGACCTGTGTGCTGTACTTCAACTCACTGTGAGTCTCATTGAACAAACAGCAGGGGGGAGAGATTGTTGTACAGGTCCAGTCTACGTGAGATGGTGGGAGACGTGACAATAGGCCAGGGGGGTTCTCATGTGAATTGACTCTTGTATCTCCTTAGGGAAACAGAGAACAAAGCCGTAAGTATATTTGGAAAATGTGCTTAGAGTTATGTGAGATCTCCCACAATTTTGAAAGACTTGATTTCTTTGTAGCGAGACATACCCTGTTAACTGAACCCAATCAGGGCTCCTAACTTCAGGACACTGTCCCCACGGAAGACATTCCTGGCGCATGTGGCTCTTCCGACATCCCTGCGCGCACCCTAATACTCTCCCTACACTGAGGGGAAAGGGAAACAACAATGACAACACGTATCATGGCTGGGGGGGGCATGAACCCCACCAGCCATAATTCCGGAATCCTGATGACCATCAGTGAGGCGTCTCCGCCCCCCCGATTCCCTTCCATCCCCGGCCCCCTCCGCAGGACCCCCCCGCCGATGAAAATTTTCGGGGTTTCCCCGGGGAGCATCCCCCCGACGGCGGGGGCGTCGCTGGGCGATTCTTTGGGGACGACCCCAAAATGAATCCGCCTGTGCCCGATCTCGGCGTCTCCAGGCCGCCCCTTGGGGCCTGGACCTTGGTGCGGCGGCGCTCGCCGATGTCTCTGATGCGCGGCCCGTTTCAAGCAGCGCGCTCAGAGTGGGGGAGGAGGCGGGAAAGGATCGTTCCCCGTCCTGTTCTCCCCCCCTGTAGTTTGGTGCTCCCCCCGAGCCCGAAAATCTGGCGCGCAAGGGGCGTGACGCGCCGCTTTCATCCCCCCCCTCAGTGGGACCCTCAAGCGGCAGTATGCCGGCGGGAGATCCCGGGCCCCGCGAGAGGGGGTAAGAGCTGAGGGACACACGGCTTATCCGTCTAAAGCTGCGGGACCAGGACGCGGGGGGAGGGGCCCCTATTAGGTAAGTGGTTTTTTTATTTTATTTCTTTTTGGGAAAGGGGGGCAAGACATGGTCCCCCAAGGGGGGGGGCAAGACAGGGCTACAAGGGGGGCAGGGCACTGGCTAAAGGGGGGAAAGACACGGGCTAAAGGGGGGCAAGACACTGGTAAAAAGGGGGCAAGAACTGGCTCAAGGGGGCAAGACACTGGTAAAAGGGGGGCAAACACTGGTAAAAGGGGGGAAGACATGGTAAAAGGGGCAAGACACTGGTTTAAAGGGGGGGCAAGACACTGGCTAAAAGGGGGGGCAAGACATGGCTACAAGGGGGCATAATGGCAAAGGGGGCAGACACTGGTACAAGGGGGGCATAATGGCTACGGGGACAAGAACGGGCTACAAGGGGGATATGGCTGGGGACAAGACACGGCTAAAAGGGGGCATAATGGCTACAGGGAAAGACACTAGCCAGGGGATAATGGCTACAGGAGGCAAGACAGGGTACAGGTGGCATAAGGGCTACGGGAGGCAAGAACTGGTACGGGGGGCTAATGGCTACGGGGGCAAGACCTGGACAAGTGGGCAAAAGGGCTCAGGAGGCAAGCCCTGGCTCAGGTGGATAATCACAGGGGCAAGCCCGGCTAATGGGGCAAAAGGTACAGGGGAAAGACATGGCTACAAGGGGGGCAGGGCAAGACAGGGGCTCAAGGGGGGCAGGGCAAGACACTGGCTACAAGGGGCAGGGCACTGGCTAAAAGGGGGGCAAGACACGGGGAAAAAGGGGGCAAGACACGGGGTACAAAGGGGGCAAGACACGGGCTACAAGGGGGGCAAGACATTGGCTAAAGGGGGCAAGACATGCTACAAGGGGGGCAAGAAACTGGCAAAAAGGGGCAAACACTGGCTACAAGGGGGGAAGACACTGGCACAGGGGAAGAACGGGGCTACAAGGGGCATAAGGGCTACAGGGAAAGACACTGGTTCAAGGGGGATAATGGCTACAGGGCAAGACAGGGCTACAAGGGGGCATAATGGCGTCCGGGACAAGACACTGGCTACAAGGGGGCATAATGGCTACAGGGACAAGACATGGCTACAGGGGGCATAAGGGCTACAGGGGGCAAGACACTGGCTACGGTGGCAAAAGGGTACGGGAGGCAAGACAGGCTACAGGGGGTAATGGCTACAGGGGCAAAAAACCTGGTAAAAGGGGCTAATGGTACAGGGGGCAAGAAAAACTGGCTAAGGGGGCCCCTAATGGCTCAGGGGCAAGCACGGGCCCTACATGGGAAAATTTGGCTACGGGCAAGACACTGGCTACAAGGGGGGCAGGGCAAGACCCTGGCTCAAGGGGGGGCAGGGCAAGACAGGGGCTACAAGGGGGGCAAGACACTGGCTCAAGGGGGGGCAAAAACGGCTAAAAGGGGTGCAAGACAGGTACAAGGGGGAAAGAAGCTAAAAAGGGGGGCAAAAAGGGTACGGGGAAAGACACTGGCACAAGGGGGGCATAATGGTACGGGGGAAAAGACCTGGCTACAAGGGGGCATAATGGCACAGGGACAAGACACTGCTACAGGGGGCTAAGGGGGCTAGGGGGGAAAAGACATGGTACAAGGGGGCAAAATGGCTACAGGAGGCAAGACATGGCTAAGGTGGATATTGGCTACAGGAGCAAGACAGGGTAAAAGGGGGGCATAATGCTAAGGGCAAGACACTGGTAAAGGGGTTGGCTACAGGAGGCAAGACAGGGTTTTCAGGTGGCATAATGGCTACAGGGGCAAGACACGGTACGGGGGGCTAATGGCTCGGGGGCAAGACCACTGGCTTACAAGTGGGCATAATGGCTACAGGAGGCAAACACGGCTACGGGGGATATATGGCTAAAAGGGATGCCCACTGGCTACAGTGGGCATATATGGTAAGGGGGCATGTCATGGCTACAGGGGGCATAAATGGAAAAGGGGCATGTCACGGCTACGGGGGGGCATGTCACTGGTACAGGGGGGCGTCATGGCTAAGGGGGGCATATGTGGCTTTTGGGATATACGGGACAGGGGGGATATCACGGCTACAGGGGGCATATTAGTGGCAGGGGGGCAGAAAACCTGGTACGGGGGTAATAACCTGACTACAAGGAGCATGTTACGGGCTAAGGAGGCTTTTAATGAAAGGGGGCAGAACCTAGCTAAGAGGGCATAACCTGGAAAAGGGGGGTAAAAACTGGCTAGAGGGGGCTACAACCTGGCTACAGGGGGGCTACTACCAGGCTAAGGGGCCCCCAAATTTTACTACAAGGGGGTAATTATTACCTTTGGGGCACTAAGATGGGGATTTGTATTTTAATAGGGAAAAAGTAGAGAAATGCTGATAAAATGAGGAGTTAAGAGTTTTGTTTTGTAATTTTTTAGTGAAGAGGTTTTTTTTGGACGGGGAAAGAGTCTGGCTCTGGGGGCAGATGGAGAAGAAAAGGGAAAGAGAAAAACTTTAGAGACTCTCCTAAGTCACTAATTTTAACTGCAGTTAACATTATATTTCTCCTGGCATAATACAAAGCTTTCCGTAAATAACATCCGCGTTCACAAAGAGACGCAAAAATTTCCCGGTGCACCCAGCCCCCACTCAGAAAAAAATTAAGGGGCCCGAGCCCCGGTGTTTTGGGGCCCTAGCAACGCCCCTGCCGACTGGTGATGCGCGTAAACCCATTGCCGAAATCTGCCCGACCGCGCTCTGTCCGCTGGAGGGAGGAGGCGCAATGAAAGGGCCAGTGGAGTGCTTCCCGTCACCCACCATCCCCTCATGCTCCTGCATCAATAGCCTAGGGGATCCAATCGACATGTCTCGTTGCCTGGCAGCTCCCCTGACCGGAACATCATCGTGCAGGACTGCCGTGCTTGCTGCCGTAATGCCAACTGGGGCGACTACCACAGACCGCACGCTGAGAGACTGCTGCGGTCTGGTGTCCCCCACAGAGCCCACGTGCCTAGCTGGATTCCTCCCAGTGCGGGAGGGACGCGTACTGGCCAACCTGCACATCCCCCGCGCTTGAGGGATCCATGAGGGGCTCCTGCAGCTGCAACAGACCCGGTGAGGCACTTCAGGGCTAAGACGCTGCGGTGGCCTAGCTCGCCGCCCGCTCCTCGTTGCACTTGCCTCCGACTCCCGTCTCTGCATTCCACTGTCAGGAGCTGCATCTCTCCTTGTCAGGGGGGCTTGACCAACCAATAATTCTGCCACTTGATCGCGCAGCCACTCCGCTATAGCCCGCAACTGCTTCAACATTTCCTGAACAGAGGACATTATAAGCACGGTATGAGCGGCACCTGTCTTTACTCTGTCAGAGCGCCGCACCAACTGAATTTCGCGGGCTTTCGTCGCTCACTAACCGTCGCCCAGGCTCTACCCACTTGTGACGGCATGACGCACACGTCCCTGCGTGTGGGGTCATGCTGCGCCTCCCCCCAGCTGTGCCCTGTCCGGTGCGTCCTGAATGCCCATTCTCATTGCAGAGCTGAGCTCCCGTATAGCTGACTCCTCCACCACATCAGCGATGTTTCGGGGGATACGCCCCCTTTGTCTATATATCTATCTAAACATACAATGTCCCATTAAAGACCATTGCATGTTGAAAACATTGTATCCAGAGGCAACTGTAACTTTAGGGCCTGTCCCCACGGTCAGGTTTTTCTGCCGGTTTTACAGCCGGTTCTCGGTTTTGAAAGCCGTCTGTAAACCAGCTGGCAAACTTTATCATGGACCTTAATGGAAAACCCGTGCAGCAGTTTCATCTGCACAGATTTTCCGCCTGACTTTTTTTAGACCGCCGGCGGTCCGAAAAACAAAGGACATGTTCATTCTTCCACCCGGTTTTCAGGTGGAACATGAACCTGTCAATGCAAAGGGAGAAGGCTTTTTTCCGCAAACAGCGGAGAAAAGCCGTCCCCCTGCGCCTGTGTACACAGCCCAAAAAAACAGAGCAAATACCGGTCGGATAATCCGACTGGTATTTGCTCTGTGCGGGGGGACGCGCCCTTATGGAGCACTGTTTATCTATCTATCTATCTATCTATCTATCTAATATGTCTGTCTGTCTGTCTGTCTGTCTGTCTAGATAGATAGATAGATAAATAGATAGATAGATAGATAGATAGATAGATAGATAGATAGATAGATAGATAGATGCATACATACACACAGTGCTCCATAAAGTTACAATGGTTTCAGAATACAGTGTTTTCAACATGCAATGATCTTTTCTGGGACATTGTATGTTGAGATGTTACAGTGGTGGCCAAAAGTATTGGCACCCCTGCAATTCTGTCAGATAATACTCGGTTTCTTCCTGAAAATGATTGCAATCACAAATTCTTTGGTATTATTATCTTCATTTAATTTGTCTTCAATGGAAAACCACAAAAAGAATTGCCATAAAGCCAAATTGGATATACTTCCACACCAAACATAAAGGGGGTGGACAAAAGTGTTTGGCACTGTTTGAAAAATCATGTGATGCTTCTCTAATTTGTGTAATTAACTCAGCACCTGTAACTTACTGTGGCACCTAACAGGTGTTGGCAATAACTAAATCACACTTGCAGCCATTGAATGGTTTAAAAAGTTGACTAAAACCTGTCTTGTCCTTGTGTTGCCACTTTGAGATGGAGAAAAAAAAGAAGCCCAAAGAAGTCTGAGGATTAAACCCAAATTGTGAGGGAAAAGCTGAGCAACCCAAAGGGCACAGTCCATCTCCAAAGACCTGAATGTTCCGTGTCTACCGTGCACAGTGTCATAAAGAAGTGTAAAGCCATGGCACTGGGGAACCCCCCAGATGTAAAGCCCAGGGCACGTGGCTAACCTCCCTAATGAAAACCCCATGGCATGGGCAACCTCCCTAGATTTTAAAGCCATGGCACGTGGCTAACCTCCCAAAGGGCCCCACCTGTGGCAAACCTCCCTAGATGTAAACCCATTGGCACGTGGCTAACCTCCCTAGAGTAAAGCCCATGGCAATTGGCTAACTCCCAAGTTAAGCCCTGGCATTGGTAACCCCCGGGAATTTGGCCATGGACTGTGGGGAAAACCCCCCCCTTTTAGAAAAAAAAACCCCCAGGCTGGAGTTTCCCCCAACTTTCCTAGAGAGCCTAAAACGTTTTGGGAAAAATATTTTCTGGTAGAGGACAAAAAAGAGCTTTTTTTGGGAAAAAGGGACAAAATAGTTTTCAGGAAAAAAAAGAGGCATTCAAAGAAAAAGAACAGGTCCCACAGTCCCAAAAAAAGGCGGGGTTCCCTGATGTTTTGGGGTTGCTTTGCTGCCCGGCATGGCGCTTGACCCTGTCCATGGCATTATGAAGTCTGAAGACTACCAACAAATTTTGCAGCATAATGTAGGGCCCAAATGTGAGAAAGCTGGGTTCCCCCCAAGGCATGGGTCTCCAGCAGGACAAAAACCCCCAAAAAAACTTCCAAAAGCACTGGAAATGGGTTTTAAGAAAGCACTGGGGACTTCTTAAGTGGGCCCAATAGTCCCAGACCTAATCCCTAGAAAACCCCGTGGAGGATCTCAAAATGCAGCTTGGAAAGCCAACCCTTTAAATCTCAGGGGCCTGGAGCAGTTTTCCAAAGAAGAATGGTCCAAAAAACCCGCAGAGCATTTTAAAAACCTTGATGGTTACCGGGAACGGTTTTTTCGCAGTTATTTTTGGGTAAAGGTTTTTGCACCAAGTATTAGGCTGAGGGGGCCCAAAACTTTTTTTCACCCCATTTTGAAAATTTTGGGGGAAATGTGAATGAAGATTTTTGTCCCTTTTTGTTTTGTGTTTTTTCATTGAAAACACAATAAATAATATATAAAACCAAAAAATTTTGATTGAATCATTTTCAGGAAAAACTGAGTAAATTTACAGAATTGCCAAAATGCCAAAAATTTTTGGCCACCCCCTTTAAATGGGATTTTTAGATACAATGCTCCAACTGTCAAGCAATTATCATGAACATTTTACTTTAAACCTCGTAAAAGTGAAGTCAGACGTGAAATTTGGGGCTAGTAGCCCTCTCTACCGTACGTGAGTAATACTTCCTGTACTGCTCTTACATGTGCCAGGATGAGCAGCTCCTTTGGGCACTAAGTGAGGGCCCCAGTTTATTTTTTCTGGTACATTGTATATAAAGAACATGCCCCACGAAGCTCCTGTCTTCATAATAGAAAGTCATTCCCAGCTTCTAGCAGCTCTTTCTGATGATATATGTAAGGACTTGCTTTATCTGTATTAGTGTCACAATCCTGCACCTTGCCTTATGATCCAGGCAGCGACTGTGCTATGGGGAGTACTTTCCATGCCTTCCAGGAGGATAACAGTTAAGTACTTGACTCTAAGGCTGTGTCTACACAGCAAAAGTTTTTCGGGGGATTTTCGGCGGTTTTAGTATTTAGAAACCACTGAAAATATGACGTAAAACAGTTCACGTAGACTTTGTGCCTGCGCCATGAATTATAATGGATGTCAAAGACTCTGTAAACGGATGAAAAGCTCATGGGTAAATATGTTCCGATGGCGATAATTCAGACTGGCCAGTGGTAGACACTTAGACTGGTCATGTGGCAAGGGGAGGGACAATAGATATCTATATAGTCCACTCATAAGCATATTTTCACTAGACATGCAACATTAGTGGTGGCCCAGGAGGCTATCTCTGAGCCCGCTCATTATCCTAGTTATTTGCACAGTGTGGGGCTATTTTCAGGTCTCCTGATGAACCCTTGTAGATCTAAGAGGGAAACGCGTTGGGATTCAGCTATTGTATGGTTCCATGTGGGATTTGTCACCCATTGGGTATCGTTTTAGAGGTACGGGAGGACATAGTCCCAGTAGATTAATATAGGTTTGGATAGAGTGAGTCTTCCGTGACACAGGGCAGTCCCTTTCGGGGTGATTACCCTGTTATCTTTTCTGTAGGGAAAGTCTGGTACCTCAGAGCACTCTAAGTTTTTTTCTCTGGTTTTCCGGAAAGGTATATTGGAATGCAGAAGCAACGGGTTGGTATTTATCAGAAGACCACCATGGGACCTAGAGGAAGACCCCATAATCGTGACTACCTAATTGGTGGAAACATAGGTGCAATATAGGAAGACTTGTATGTACATCTATGTTACATGTAAAACTGGACCACCTTCTGAAATGTCTATATGTTATATTAAACTGGGTAAGAAGGAATTGAATATTTTAAAGTTTTATATACAAGGTTATGTTTTAAACAATTAATTTTTGTGCCGTCAGTCAGTGATCGTTAGATGTAGATCCATTGGCTCTATTCTTTTTCTGTGATATATTCTACAATAGGTACCTCGAGCATTCGGTTGGAGGACAACTTCCAACTCAGCTAACGAACAACTCATAATTCTCTATGATTTTAGCTCAGATCTTGGAGTTCTGATACTTTCTGGCTCAGTGGCTGGCCTACGTGTCCTCAGTCCCCCTCCCCCTTAACCCTTATTGCTTTCTTTTATTTTTGTCTTCTCCATTTATTAACCCACCCCTTCCTTTTTCTTTGTATTTTACTTCTATGAATAATACCTTTGACCTTATTTATCAAGCTTGAAAATAATACTGCATGGCTTTGGATTCCAAATTTGTTACTGCATTTTCTGCCTTGTTGGTACTAATGCCTACTATGGCTCTTACTAGGGTTACAGGTCTATTTTAGGCACTTTAACATACAACAGACATTAGGCGTCTTGGATCATAATTTACAGGAATCTTATCACCCAACTGAATGTCTGAATGATGCTGTCTATGACATTCATATAATGTCTTAAAAATGTTCTTAATTAATGCTACTTCTTGTTACGAGCAACATTTTCATAAATGATGCCCTACCTTCTTAATCACTCTCTTCTTCCCTCCCTTCCGTATCTCCCCTCTTCCCAATCATAATTCTCATTTTTTTAAAAAAAATATGTTTTTATGTTACTATAATTTAAGGGTCAAAACATTTTTATTTTTCTGTCCATGAAGCTGTGATGGAGTTTATGACTAAAAAACCAGTTCTGTCACAAACCCCACCAACCAACATGCAATATCCACCACCTACACCAGCTCACACACAATATCCACCTCCAAGTTTTCCTTTGGTCTCGCACCTCACTACTTTCTGAAATAAACAACACTATAAACACAATCAAGAATGTAAAAGTAAACTCCCTAATGACAGCATCGGAGACAAGTGTGCACTCACTTTTACAATCAGGGACAAGTGTATGCTGCCACTATACAAGCACTGATATAACCCACAGTAGTGCCATATTGAGACCACATAGTGGTCAGACACCAGCTCAGGTCACCATCACGTAACAGTGACTACAGCATTGATCTAACACAGAAGCAACTGTAGCTATATATGCCCCCTGGTAGTATATATGCCCATTGCAGGTATACAGCACCCTGTAGGTATATATGCCCCATAGAAGTATACATGCCTCCTGGAGGTATACAGCCCCCTGGAGGTATATGTGCCCCTTGTAGGTATACAGCCCCCTACAGGTATACAGTATATGCCCTCTGTAGATATACAGTCCCCTGGAGGTATACAGCCCCCTGGAAGTATATGTGCCCCTTGTAGGTATACAGCCCCCTAGAGGTATATATGCCCTCTGTAGATATACATCCCCTGGAGTATATATGTCGCCTGGAGGTTTATATTTCCCTGGAGGTATATATGCCCCTTTTAGGTATACAGCCCCCTGGAGGTATATATTTCCCCTGGAGGTATTTAAGACCCTTCAGGCTGATTTTAAAAAAATTAATCACCTCTCCCTGCTCTCCCACTGACAAGCTAGCTCCGGGAGCTTGTGTCTGCTAGAAAGTTGCTCCCGGCATCTCCTAGGCCTGAAGCTTGGGGTCTAAGCCCTGAACTTTTGGCGTAGGAGATACAGTGGTGCAAGAGGCATGAGAACATCCATGTATCACGCCTCCTGAGCCTCTAGCCCGCAGGAATATTCAGTCTGCAGTGCAGGGAGCTGGTAACTATCGTCTCTCTGTTCTGCCATAGTTCTCAACTATACTGGGGACACACGTACAATTGAGAAAATGCGGCGTGTCAGGGCCCGTATACCGATGTGCCAATGAGACACACCGCGGATGCTTGAATGGAGGAGCTTGGGACCCACCACGGGTTTCACCAACTCCCTGGTGGGCTAGTCCGAGTCTGTGACCAATTGATTTAAATGTACACTGCATGATGTTTCATTTTCTCTGCAGTGGCGTTGCAGGGAAATGAAACAGGGGCTGCCAGATTTTTACATAGATTAAAGCTAATTGGTGAGGGTCAACGGGATCAGCATATTGTCTTGGGACCATTTGTAATGACAGGAAATCTCCAAAGTGGAGAACCCCTTTGAAGGAATTGTCCAGTTTATCTAAAAATTAAATATTAAGCAACTGGTGCCCAATAAAATAAAACAAATTATACTATAGTAACCTTTCTCCTTACCTCCTTTCCCATGTGCTGATTCTCCTTGGTCTTCAATTTAATTTGTCTTCTTCTCAATGAGATGTCACTGCTGCAGCTGCTAATTGGCTGCAGCAAGCATGTGCCTCTGTGACACTCTGTGATTGGCTGCAGAAGTGACATCCTATTTGGAAGATGACAGAAAATATTTTATTGGGTACCAGTAGCTTATCTTATGAGTCTCAGATGAACTGAACCACCCCTTTAAGCTTGAACAGGTTGTGTGAGTTAGGTTAATATATATAAATGTGCTCAAGATGTTTAATTAAACAAAGAATTAGCTTTGCGGACCTTTGTGTTCACTGTCACTCCAGTGCTGAAGCTTCCATCCAGAGGACGTGCATACAGGTAAAAAGACACAGTGGGTCTTGGCCTGTAAACAGACGTACCGGCTGCATCTGCCGCAGAAGACGTGTCTGGGCTCCAGTTTATAGAAAAGATGTAATGAAGCTAGAGAGAGTGCAAAAACGAGCAACCAAACTTATAAGGGGAATGGAGCATCTTAGTTATGAGGAGAGGTTAGTAGAATTTAACTTATTTAGTCTTGAGAAAAGATGGCTCTGGGGGGACATGATTAATTTATATAAATATATAAATGATCCCTACAAAAAGTATGGGGAAAAATTATTTCATGTAAAGCCTCCTCAAAAGACAAAGACATCCCCTTCAGCTGGAGAAAAAAGGATAAAATCTCCAGAGGAGAAAAGTGTTCTTCACTGTGAGAACTGTAAATCTGTGGAATAGCCGCCTGAGGTCACAGCAGGAACAGTTGTGCGTTTCAAGAAACGCTTAGATAACTACCTGGAACTAAAGAATATTAATACTTACATAACCATGTAAAATTCTGGATCCTGTCTGGTGACGGCTCTGGAGTCAGAGATGGGGTTCCAGGGCATTCATTACTGGGGAGGCTGGGCTTGAAATCCCTTCACCCACATTTTCCCCACCCTTGGTTGAACTTGATGGACACGTGTCTTTTTTCAACCGTACTATGTAACTATGTGTTGCCTGGAGCAGACCACCACCTCCAACCCCACATTCCTACATCACTGGGAGGACAGCTGGAAGCGCCACACTTATTATGTAACATGGAAAAAGTGGCTTCACAGGAACTCCCCTTTAATTAAGATATACCACAAGGAGAAGAGAGGTTGAAGGACTAAGTATGGAGAAGCTCTTCCCTTTGATCATGGCATCAGGATTAGTTGTCTATGTGTATGTGTTCATTTTAGCAACCTTTAAAACATCTACAATTAGAAAAAAGAAAATTGTACAATCTATATTTTAGCCTTACAATTTTCAGCTGGAAATATCTGTTCAGGGTGCAGGGCATATGATTGGCAGGTGTATCACGTGTGTCACATACTGAGCTTTTAGAGGAGGATTTGTGTCTTAGTCCTTGGAAAATATGCATTCATGGAGAACTGAAAGACACAGAGTTATTAAGATTATGGTCCTTCCAAAAAAGATTAAGAACGTTCCGAAAGTATATAATGAAAAAAGAAAAGGGGGAAGGGAGAGAGGTTTATTAAAAGCATGAGAACTATTACGGTGGAAATATTGGATAGAACATCAGAAGCTAAAATCTTCAAGTATTCACTTGACTTATGATGTTAAAGAGGATGAAAAAAATGAAACTAAAAGACGAATATATACTACTTATGTGATAGAAGATAAATTAGCACTGCTGCATTTCAGTGCGAAGGGTTTGTGTTAGTTTTGAAAGCGAGCTGATATTTACAAGGAGTTGTTATGTTCTTCCATTGCGCGAGTCCTAAATGAAAGGGGTAATCCCATCTCAAACATTTGTGGTAAATGCAGAGGCTATGCCAAAAATGTCTGATAGATGCAGTCCTTACTTCTGTGACCAGCATCATTCTTAGGAACAGGGACACCTTTGCCCCTAGCCCTCTGGGTAGTTCTGAGTACAGCTGAGAAGGTTTGCTCATCTGTACTTGGAACTCCCTTAAAAAGTGAATGTAGAGCGCTGCGCATGCGCGGCCAAGTCTCCCCGTTGTCTGTAGTGCATCTATTACATACATACGTATGACATTAATGTCTGAGTTGGGAATACCCCTTTAACTAGAAGCTCAGTCCGTTTAGATTAAAGGGAGTGTCCTTCTCTAAAACAAAGGTGGCTGGTTGACAGGTCCAGCTTCTCAACCCGCGGTAATCACAGGGTGAAGAGCGTCAGGGTTCAACTTTTCAATCCAGTATGTCCTAAAAGTAAAGGGCGGTATGTCACACACCAAATTGCTGTCTCGGTGCTAAGCGGAAGGATCACCAATCTGTCTGGACAGTACAGAGTAATCCACTGCACATAGTTATGATGCTTTAGAGTTTCCAAAAGGATTTTACTGCACATACACAGTAGATATGTAGGGTGACATGTATGAACGGGGCTGCGCTAAAAGTCTGGCGTCTTTTCAGCCCAACATCTAGCTTTGCCCCGTTCGTTCTATCATTATCCTGCCCACACACCAATATCAGGTGCATTACAGATCGCCTGCGTCACTTTGTAATGCGCCAGATTTCGGGGCTTGTGCGGCAGGGCGCACTAGAACCGTATGAAGCTACAGATTTATAGCTTCAGTACGGCAATTCCAGGCACATTTATTGCTGGAACAGGTATACCACTTTCAAAGTGGTGTACCTGAGCCAGAATTGTCGTCTTAGCACTAGAATGCACCTGATTTATAACTCGCAGTAGAGCAGGTTCATAAATCAGGCATATTCTACACTATTATAATGCGCATAAAAATTTGCACTAAGCACCATAAATCATACATGTCGCCCATAATGCCTTCTATGCCTCCATGTCGTATTTCCCCCTTGTTGCACCATACCAGACATCTATGGAAGAAGGCTCAAAATTAGAGATGGGCGAATTTCTCAAAAATTCGATTCGCAGAGTTCGCCGAATTTTCCGACAAAATTTGTGTCGACCCGAATTTATTCACAGCGAATCACATAAAAAAAACAGCTATTTCCTGGCTGTAGAGAGCCTGTAGGGTGTTGTAGAACGTTGTGCCATGCTCAAATATACAGAGGGAGCATGGTTTGGTCTTCAAACAATGCTGTGTTTTAGTATGACACGCACATGACTGCCGCTGCTCTTAGAATCGCTTCGCTCTAAAATTCCCTGAGCACTTACAGGGGCAAAACTGACCAAAAAACTGAAGTGGGAACGCAGCCTGATAAAGTCATGGCAGCGCCAGCTGGAAAGAAACGAGCTGAGGGCTAAGATCCTACAATAGCGTCAAAGAACACAATAGTAGGTTCCTGGAGCCGGCACAGTTCACAGCACAGTAAGGGGACAACACAGCAGGGGTCACTCCACGAGGCCAGAGCTTTACACTGTCACCAGATGCTTCCACAGAATATGACAGAAACTGTTCTGTTAAACGCTGATACATGTAGAGGCCCCCGAATGAGTGGAGAGGGTGTCGGCAGTAATTTTGCGTTGATGTCTCTGATCATTTTGCCCTTCCTTTCATCCGTCAGTGTCCGCTTTCCATCGGTCAATAATCCATCAGTATCGCTAAGGTCAAAAACAAACAGGAGTTGATCTAAAACAGAGATGACCAGATATTTGCATGTCTTCTGTGTTCTGTATCCACTCCTTCTTTTGGCTAGACAAGCCTAATCCTTCCCATTCCTTCTGACAGGTGAAAAGAAGGGGAAAACCAAACATAGTCTCAACGTCATAGAGTGGTGGAGGGTGTAAACAGCATTAGGAAACCACAGGGTGTTCCAGTGAGACAGTGGTCAGTTGGCAGCAGCATGAGTAGGCCACAGAGTGGCACAATCACAGAGTGTGGAGGTGGCGGCAGCAACAGCAGCAGCATGAGGTCATAGAGTGGCACAATGAAAAATTCTGGAGGTAGCAGCAACATCAGGAGCCCACAGATTGGCACAATGACACAGTGTGGAGGTGACGGCAGCAACAGCAGCAGCAGGAGGTCATAGAGTGGCACAATGACACAGTTTTTGAGGTGACGGCAGCAACAACAGCAGCATGAGGTCACAGATTGGCACAATGACTCAGTGTGGAGGTGACGGCAGCAGCATCAGCAGCAGCAGCATGAGGTCAGAGAGTGGTACAATGGCAGAGTGTGGAGGTGGCGGCAGCAGCAGCAGCATGAGGTCAAAGAGTGGCACAATGACAGAGCGTGGAGGTGGCGGCAGCAGCAGCAGCTGCATGAGGTCAGAGAGTGGCACAATAACAGAGTGTGGAGGCGAGTGGCAATACCAGTCCCTGGTAAAGATGGTGGGAGGCAGATGGAGCAACTGGCAGCAGATGTGTGGCATCAGGCGGGTGGCAGCATCAGAATAGTGGCTGAGGCAGGTAGTTTGAATCCATTTCTCAAAGTTTTGGGGAGGCATCATGGCTGATCTAATCTGATGCATAAGGCATTGGTGTGTGGAAATCCTGGCCAATCCACGCCTAATTCATCTTGACAAAGGTCAGTCGCTCCGCCGCACTGAACACCTGCTCTGATGCCACACTACTGGCCGACAGGACAGCTTCTCCACTGCAAACTCAGCAAGTTGTGGCCACACATCAAGTTTGGCTGCCCAGTAGTCCAGCGGATCTTCTGCCTGGGGTGGCAGAGTGCTGTCAAAGTAGGCCACCATTTGCTGGTTCAGGGTCTGCTCCAGGTCCTGCTGCTGCTGAGTACTCTCATCATTAGGCGGGTGAAGGAAACTGCTCATCAACGACTCCAGACATAGGCTGCTGTTGATGGAGCTGCTACTGCTCCTACCCCCCCACCTCCCCATAGCAGCCATGGCAGTGGTACGTGAGCAATGAGGAACCCCCCGTTCAGACCTGTCAGAGGATGGACGATGCCGCACATAGGCAGCGGCCAACTGACTACACAGGATTTATCTGTAGTGCGCCAGTTTCTCCTCCCTCTCGGCAGCTGGAAAAAAGGCACCCATTTTGGACCGGTAGCGAGGATCCAAGAGGGTGGAGAGCCAAAAGTCATCCCTCTGCCGGATGGTGACTTTTCGGCTGTCACTAGCCAGGCAGATCAGCATGCTGCGGGCCATCTGCGCAAGTGACTCTGAGGGACTCCCTGCCTCCATCTCCACTGTATACTGCCACGGTGCTTCTGGGTCATCTGCCTCGTCTTCCTCATCTCCCTCTACCTCCTCCGGATGCTCCTGCTCCTCCTCTCCTGTCACCTGAGTAGAAAAAACCACTCATTTTACCACACTGCTTGTGCTCCAATGTCCTCCTCCAGTTCAGCCCCCACCGGACTCGTGGCTGTGAGATGTAGGCGCCACGTCTCCAGTCAACTGTCCAGACAGATTTTGCAGCATCTGTTAAAGGACATGAAGCAGTGGAATGACATTATTCATCCCGTAGTCCTGGCGACTGACAAATAACGTGGCCTCCTCAACGGGCTTGAGCAAACAGCAGGTGTCACGCATTAGCTGCCACTGGCTGACATCAAAGTTACACAGGGGAGTTCTCCTGTCTGCTTGGATTATCAAAGAATCATTAATGGACTTTCTCTGTACAAACAGTCTGTCTAACATGTGGAGGCTGGAATTCCAACATGTGGAAACATCGCATATCAGCCTGTGTTGGGGGAGGCCATTCTGCCGCTACAGCTCAAGGAGGGTGTGCTTGGCTTTGTAGGAATGGATAAAGTGCATGCACAGTTTCCTGGCCATTTTTAGCATGTCTTGAAGATGGGTGGAAGACTTCAGGAACCTTTTGACAACCAGATTGAACATGTGCGCCATGCAGGGTGCATGGACCATCCCTCCTCGGTGCAGCGCAGACACCATGTTCCTCCCATTGCCTGTCACCCTGGTTCCTATTTGCAGTTGGCGCGGAGAAAGCCAGGAATCGATTTCGTGTTGCATGACGCGGAGCAGTTCCTCCCCTGTGTGACTTAGTTCGCCCAGGCAAACCAGGTGTAGAACTGCGTGACACCGCTGTGCCCTGCACATGTGGTATGATGGAGCATCACTTAGACTTTTTGAGGCTGAGGTGGTGGTGGAGAAGGAGGTGGACATTGGCGCAGGAGCAGCAGTTTGACAACGTGGAGGAGAAAGCGGCGTCTCCTGTCGTTTTGGTGTGGCTGGGCAGGAAGCACATTCACCCAGTGGGCTGTAAAGGACATGTACTATCCCTGACCATAGTTACAGCTCGACACGTCCGCACTGCCGTGCACCTTGGAAGGAACCCATAGGCTCAAGGACTGGCCCACCTTCTGTTCTACATATGTGTGAAGGGCTGGTACTGCCTTTTTGGAAAATAAATTACGGCTTGGAACTCTCCACTTCGGCTTGGCACAAGCCATTAGTTCTCTGAATGGTGCAGAGTCACGACTTGGAAAGGGAGGGACTGCAGTACCAACAACTTGGACAGGAGCACGGTCAGCTTCTGAACCTTAGGATGGTTGGACGCATACTGTTGTCTCTTGGCAATCACCTCGTTGAACGACTGCTGGCGCCATGAGTGGCGAGGAGCAGGAGCATCTGGTCCGGGAGATGATGGCAAAGACAAACAGCTCCCTTCAGCAGAGCTGGTGGAGCCTTGACTGGCTGCAATGGCATGCGTACCACTGGGCGCGGCTGCTGCTGTTGTTGCGGTGGCAGGATGGACCACCACATCTGAGACACGTTTCTCCCAGGCCACTGGATGGTGACGCTGCATGTGTTGACGCAGGGCCGTAGTGCCAACGTTAGCTCCCTGGCCGCGCTTCATTTTCTGCCCACAGATTCTACATATGCACAAGTTCGACTCTTCTGGTGTCTTATCAAAAAACTGCCACACCGCCGAGTAGGTGATTTTACCGCCAAAGCTCCGCACTGAGTGACTACTAACGGCACCGCCTCACTGAGCCCCTGTTTCGCTACTTTCTTGGACCTGCTCCCGGGCCATGCCAACTAAGGGTTGTGTCTGACGTTCCTGCCGACTTTTGGCTGGGGTTGTCAGATGTCATCTGGGAGGAAGTGGATGACCTAGTCAACCAATCAAGAACCCTTGGGTTGCTGGTCAACACACGGCTGCTAGATGACACCGGCAGTTCTGGCCTCACCGAGTCACCCCTGCTGCGACGTCCCCTTACTGTGCTGCGACCTGTGCCTGCTCCAGGAATGTTTGTGCCACTGCCACTCGCATGTGAAGGGCCTGCCACCTCTCTGTCTGACATACTGTTCAAAAATTTACAGACTGTTTAATGAAGATATCTGTATATGATAAATACAAACCCTGTATTTGACTCCAAATTAACCCACTAACAGGTTTGATTAACCCTTGGATATTAAATGCGCTCCAGAAATGACCAGAAGAAATTTAGTCATATATGGGGGTGAAAAACACGCTGTATTTTACTACAAATACACCCACTAACAACAGGCTTAATTAACCCTTGGATATGAAATGCGCTCCAGAAATGACCAGAAAAAAATTAGTCGTATATGGGGTGAAAATAACGCTGTATTTTACTACAAATACACCCACTAACAACAGGCTTAATCAACCCTTGGATATGAAATGCGCTCCAGAAATGACCAGAAAAAAATTAGTTGTGTATGGGGGTGAAAAACACGCTGTATTTTACGCCATATAAAACCACTAACAACAGGCTTAATTAACCCATGGATATTAAATGCACTCCTTAAATGACCAGAAGAAATTTAGTCGTATATGGGGGTGAAAAACACGCTGTATTTTACTACAAATACACCCACTAACAACAGGCTTAATTAACCCTTGGATATGAAATGCGCTCCAGAAATGACCAGAAGAAATTTAGTCGTATAATGGGGGTGAAAAACACGCTGTATTTTACTCCATATAAAACCACTAACAACAGGCTTAATTAACCCTTGGATATGAAATGCGCTCCAGAAATGACCAGAAGAAATTTAGTCGTATATGGGGGTGAAAAACACGCTGTATTTTACTACAAATACACCCACTAACAACAGGCTTAATTAACCCTTGGATATTAAATGTGCTCCAGAAATGGACAGATGAAATTTAGTCGTATATGGGGGTGAAAAACACGCTGTATTTTACTGCATATAAAGCCACTAACAACAGGCTTAATTAACTCTTGGATATTAAATGTGCTCCAGAAATGGACAGATGAAATTTAGATGTATATATGGGGGTAAAAAACCACACTGTATTTGACTCCAAATGGACCAGTAACAGGCTTGAGAAATCCTTGGATATGAAATTCCCTACTGAAATGAACAGGTGAAATTTAAATGTATATGGGGCAGAATTAGACCCAACCTGGACTTTATTGAGAATAAACTAACAAACTAAAACAAAATGATAACGGAAGAGGAGCAGTCTCTGATAAAAGCAGTTTCTTTCAGAATGGATCAGCAGATACAGAACGCTGGTGAGCAACTGACAGACTTCTGGTGGTCTCCCCTGCCCTCCCCCCCAATCGCTGATAAAAGCAATTTGCTTTAAGTGAGAGCTATGCAGCAGCAGACTGACCCTTATGTCAGGGCACAACGAGAGAACTGTGAGGAGAGAGCGTGCCGTCCTTATTTATAGGGCTGTGACGTCACAGAAGCCCATCTGTGTCTGATTGGCTTCATGTCTGCACATGTCATTGAAAGTGTTCCCTTCTTCCTCCCAGAGTTCTCTGCCCCATGTCACGCCATGTGCTTAAGGCCATTTTAGCAATAAAAAACACGCTTCGTTCCCGTGAATCACCCCAAACTTCGACTTCGTGCAGAACTCAAGTTTTCCTGAAATTCTAAACAAATTCCACTTCGTTACAATCGATTCACCCATCTCTGCTCACAATAATAGTTAAAGAGATATTGGTCACGCACACCTAGTGAGAACGATTAGTAGGTGCTCTGTGGAGAAGGATTGGCTAAACCCCATGTAGATAATAAGTAGAAAATTCCACGGTACTCCAACATAATGCTAATTAGGCCATTTTATTTGTAGAATTATATTACAGAAGCAAGGACTAGAAATCAATAGAGGTCCAGATTACTGTACAAGATTCAATACAACAAATGTCAAAAAATGTCAATTGTCAAAATGTCAAGTATCGACGTTTCGGCTACTAAAGCCTTTTTCGAGTAATATCTAAAAAGTAATAGGAAAGTACGTGAGTAACTGCAATATATATGTGTGTAGTAGAAACAAAAGATATAACATGAGGATCTAGAGAATGAAAATCAAGAAAACGCGAAAGTAAAGAGGACATGAAAAGTGGAAAGAACTGAAAACAGTGAGACAGAAAAAATAAGAATAATAAAATAAAAATAAAGATAGATAAAAATAGACAGCGGACGGAGCCAAGATATAAGAAAAACATAAAATAGACAAAAGAGACGTGTAACATGGTAAGAGAAGGAGAGAAAGGAAGATCTGTGTAGGTTTAGGAGCTTAGAATACATACCACAGAGATGCATATACACTCACCGGCCACTTTATTAGGTACACCATGCTAGTAACGGGTTGGACCCCCTTTTGCCTTCAGAACTGCCTCAATTCTTCGTGGCATAGATTCCACAAGGTGTTGCAACGATGCTCAATTGGTACCAAGGGGCCCAAAGAGTGCAAGAAAATATTCCCCACACCATGACACCACCACCACCAGCCTGAACCGTTGATACAAGGCAGGATGGATCCATGCTTTCATGTTGTTGACGCCAAATTCTGACCCTACCATCCGAATGTCGCAGCAGAAATCGAGACTCATCAGACCAGGCAACGTTTTTCCAATCTTCTACTGTCCAATTTCGATGAGCTTGGGCAAATTGGAGCCTCAGTTTCCTGTTCTTAGCTGAAAGGAGTGGCACCCGGTGTGGTCTTCTGCTGCTGTAGCCCATCTGCCTCAAAGTTCGCCGTACTGTGCGTTCAGAGATGCTCTTCTGCCTACCTTGGTTGTAACGGGTGGCTATTTGAGTCACTGTTGCCTTTCTATCAGCTCGAACCAGTCTGCCCATTCTCCTTTGACCTCTGGCATCAACAAGGCATTTCCGCCCACAGGACTGCCGCCACTGGATGTTTTTTCTTTTTCGGACCATTCTCTGTAAACCCTAGAGATGGTTGTGCGTGAAAATCCCAGGAGATCAGCAGTTTCTGAAATACTCAGACCAGCCCTTCTGGCACCAACAACCATGTCACGTTCAAAGGCACTCAAATCACCTTTCTTCCCCATACTGATGCTCGGTTTGAACTGCAGGAGATTGTCTTGACCATGTCTACATGCCTAAATGCACTGAGTTGCCGCCATGTGATTGGCTGATTAGAAATTAAGTGTTAACGAGCAGTTGGACAGGTGTACCTAATAAAGTGGCCGGTGAGTGTATGTGAAAGTCAATTGAGACGAAAAGTAGTAAGGTGGACCATAAAGATAGAGCCGAAAACATTCTTTTTCTAGTCTGGATGCGATGTCTGTATTCCTGTAATGCTTATTACATGTCTACTTTTTTGGAGAAATTTCACTACTGTGTATTTGAAATAAAATCCTTTTGGAAATTCTAAAGCATCATAACAGTGTGCCATGGATTACTCTCTACTGTATGCCCTAACAGGGCTTAGGATAATGAATTGAAATAACACCTCCTTAAAAATAAGGTCCTTGGGTTTTTCTCTTATCAAGTCACAAGACCATGGCTTGGTGTTTATGAATATATTCTTTATAACAGATTACAGCACATTGCAGTTCAATATAAATAATACATACAAAAAAACTAAATACAAAAGCAGCCATATAAAATCTTCTATATTATCCTGTGTATAGTTAATTTGTAACTAGGTATTTTCAGGAAAGCTACATGTTGGAAAGGCCACACCAATAAAGGAAACATAATATAACAGCATATAAATACATAACTGATCCAGGAGAGGAGGATAATGCCCTTTAACACGTCTACATCCAAAATCACAGCTAAATGTAAATCCCTGAATTGAAGTTCAGCCAAGAAAATGAACACCTTGTAATTCTTCAGTACACAAATATCTTCATAGTGGTGTCATGTTCCACAGGAATAAGAAACAAATACATAACAAGAGACTTTGCTTTATGATTCAACATACTTCTGCTTAGGGTTTTTTTTTTTGCTGTTTTTTTTAGTAAAGATTATCGTACATTTAGGGCGACATGTCCTATTAGGGCTGCACCATTTTTTGGGGTATTTTGCGCAAAAGAAAACGTTGATGTCCTATTCTCTATATAAATGACCTGTCGTACACCAAAACTAGGCGCATTTTACGCCAGGTATGACACTTTTGAATGCAGCTAAATTAGGCGCATCAAACATGCTATGCAAAGTATGCGCCTTAAAACTGGGGTGGGGCGCCTCTTTTCTGACATGTCGTCCTTTGTGTTACAACTTTACAACACTTACATAAGTGATACAGTAAATACGCCCCATATTTAAGTTATTCTTTCTTAATTTGATTCCAAGCAACTGTCACAAAAAGACTGTGATTGTGATTCAGCTTTACTGGTTTAACCTCTTATAGCCAAAATAATTGGTTTTGATTTTTTACATTAAATAATTAATTCTGCCATTGTTTCTGTCTTTGTTTTATTTTATTTTTTTTACAGCATAAATTATTCAGGTCAAGACGGGTGTGGGGATGTATAATATGCATATGTTTAATATGTTTTTGTATTGTTGGTCATTTGAAATGCAAATAAATTAAATTACTTTTTTTGTTTAATTTATGTTAATTTATTTTTAAATGTATTCCTCTTACGGGACTTTTTAACTATTTTTTTCTACATAATGTATAATGTTATTACATATGTCCTAACAGGTGTTCTATGGACCGCTATCAGGATAGTACAAGTGGTACTATGGTCAGAGGTCAATTCAAAATCCAAATAAACAAACCTCTCCTTTTGTCCACACTGCAATCAGAATTTTGGTGCTTAAGGTTTTAAGTTTTAGTGCTGGAGACTAGCTATCAATCACAGCTTTGCTCCTTCTGGTGATTACCAGCATTTACCAGCTGTGGAAAAAATTAAGAGACCACTGCAAAATTTTCAGTTTCCCTTCAATTGCTATGTATTTTTGAGAAAAATGTACATTGTTATTTTATTACATAAACTACTGACAACATGTCTCCGAAATTCAAAGCAAAAAATTTTGTATTTATTTGCAGTAAATGAGAAATCTTCAAAATGCTGTCAGACCTCAAATAATGCAAAGAAAACAAGTTCATATTTCTTTAGAAACAATAAGACTAATGTTTTAAGTCAGGAAGAGTTTTCTTTTCAACTCCTTTGGCATGGTAAAAGTTATTTTTTCATTCAAATTCCTTTTGGCCTATTCCTAGCACTTGTTTTGCCATCCAGCTTGTCCTATTGCAAGAGGATTGTGAAGACCACAGCAGTGTTTTTTATACTTTACTTCAGTAAATAAGATTTGGTTCAGGTGATCACCTAATCAGAAGCACATTAAGTAGAATGAGGTGGACTTTGGTTGGAATTCAACTGACACTGGATTGGAATGGCTGTCAGACATGTGGAGATGCTGATTTTTAGAAAACTGTGCAGTGGTCTCTTAATTTTTTCCAGAGCTGTACATTAATAGTGTCTTGATAATTTTTTTATTTTAAATTGGACCATTGCTGGTCAATGTCATTTTATTTTCTAATAAGAAAATTATCTCATGGGAAAAAAAGATCCTTAATTTTTTTCCTAAACACCACAAAATAATAAAAGTTTTAAAGGAGTGTTCCAGTTTTTTTTAAAAAACAAAAACAAATTAACATTAAATGCACTGTGGGAGGAGGTGACATTTTTTAAAAAAAAAGGCAAAACTTATCTCTCGATCACCAGCCTCTGCAGTCCTGTAGCGAGCCATGATCTGCTTCCTGTGCCACATGCAATCCAACAGCAGGGATCTGCTCTTAATTCACTTACTTTAGAGCGCGAGCCTCTGTTGTTGGATGACACGTCACACAGGAAGTGAAGAGGGTGCTACAGAAAGGCAGTGATGGGAAACCTGGAAGTATTTTTTATTTTACACCTCTCTCACCCTATTTAATGTTAATTAACAAAAAATACCAAGAGATAATACCATTGTTGAACATATGTTTTTTTCAACCGTACTAATTATGTAATTATGTATTAGCAGTGGGATGGTAAACCTGGAATCTGTATATCATGAGATAAATTTGCAACAAGACAAATGTACTAATCCCTGCCAACCACTGGGGTCTATTAGTAAGTGGTATTGCATATTATTTGCTATTTTAATCAAAACATGTACTTTTTCCTAAATAGCTCCAATATTCTGTGCTGATTAGTTTGGTAGTATATGTTATAGGGATGGGATTCCATTTTCTTCCAATCCCCTGCTTCCCCACACACAGTTAAATGACATATTTCCTTCGACCTATTGCCATGGTTAGGGGGAGCTTGCTGTAGATGGCTTTATATAGATGCTAACTACTGTTGGCAAGAATTCTATCATTGAACACTAGGAGAGACATGTATGGAACTAGGTGGATCGAAGTGCAATTTTGCATCTAATTTTCAGTGGCAAATGCGCCTGAATCTATGAAAGTGGTTTTTGTGTGATTATAAATGGTGTCTAGAGTTTGACGGCCTCGTCTATGTGTTAGGCGCATTAGTAATGCGCCAGACATGTGTAAAGGCTATAGAAAGGCTGGAAATAAAGGAGAAGTCAGTAGAATAGCAGGTTAGTGAATAGAATCTATGGTACTGATCTTGCTTGGTGGACCACAGGTCCATTCAAGACCTGTGGTGTGCTGGGTCTTGCCGTATATAGAATAAAGGATGAGAGCAGCAAAAATTAATTTCAATTTAATGTAGTAAAAATTAAAAAACTGTTCATCATCATCATCATCATCGGGTTATTTAATGTATAATCAGTTTTAGATTCTTTTAATTTTAAATACATTTTATAGGCGATATTTTTAGATTTTTGGCATATTATATATTTTTACATTAATTTAATATGATAAAAACTTTTATTACATTTAAATAATTTAATTTGATATAGTTTGATAATTATCATAAATTACTTTTTATTATTGTACTGGTGTAAGTTGAGAAATATTGGTCATTGTTTTCCATAACATCAAATCTAGCTCCACTTCGACTTCTCAGGCTCAGGCAGACCACATTGCCTGTCCGAGCCTAGTTTTGCGTCTAGTATTGTGTCCAATATTACGTGTGGTGCGACGCCGCCAGAACGCCCCTCATGTTAGGCACATTAAAAAGTGTTGAGCCTTGCAACTAACACGTTCGTTAGGTGCATAAGACATTGTAGACTGCTCACTTAGGCACATTTTACGCCACATAAGCGTGAAAAACCCGATCATACATGTCACCCTAGATATGTCAAGTAGAGGTTTTGCAGCTCCTTAATAGGAAAATGGATCTTGAACACTACAATGATTCTTTTTACTAAGGCAATCAAAAACATTGAATCTAGTTAGAAAAAAAAGAGAAAATTAAAAAAATAAGTATGTTTTCAGAAAATCTGCTTTAAAAAAATAGATTTTCATTGTCAGTTTTAAAATTTTTAACAGACTTTTTAGAGAACAAGAAACGGGGATTTTCTATAAAAAATGAGGAAATTGTCATATAAAAATGGTGAAGAGGGGTCTTTAAGTTTGGTGCTAAAATTATGTGTAACATTTAAAACCCAGTGCATGTGTCTAAATCATTTGAGGTATACAGAGGTTCTGGCTTCAGTAACTCCAGAAGGATATCCGGCGCCAGAAGAATGCAGGTGTCTTCGTGCTGCTGTAAGACTTTTGTCCAGTACTTGTGTTCTTGCTGCAGCTTCTGAATCTCTTTGTAGAGAACAGCATTTTCCTTCTCTAATTTCTCAAATTCCTTTAAAGAAAAGACAACAGCAAGATAAATAAGTTCATACAAAACGCAGTAATCGGGTAATTTACTTAAATGTACAGTTAATTTCATTGTAGATATATGTCAATATGTATAGTACTTCATACTGTATAAGTTATTTCCCATTTCATATCCTACAAAAACATTAAAAAACACAAAGACTGGTTCCTTACAGATGTATATGATGACTTGACATGACGTAATTTTATCCAAAGCTAACACTATGACAGTAGGAGCCGTCAGATAATAAACCTTGAAAGGTTTCCATGACATCAGTTTTCCTGGTTTTTCCATGGGATGGTTGGTGGAATACTTGTAAAACATCACAACAAGATGAGACAGCTAACATTGCTCCAGCTATATCCACCCACAGTGTTTCTCCGTGTTGCTAAGTGATAGTATATTTCAATAGAGTACCACTAATCCATGTTACTCGTAAATCACAGCACATTGTTTGAAGGCCTTGTTGTGGCTTATTCTATGAGCTACCAAATATGTTGCATTATACAAGCATGGCAAAATCTATGGAACAATAGCCTGCTATTAGCCTTGTTGTTAAGAACAAATTTATCATGATCAATAAATGTAGCACAATAGGATATAAATAATGTTGGTTAAAACAAATGTGTGGCCTGAACTGGTCATAAGGTTTAGCAGAACATCAAATATAGGTCTCCAAACTTAAAGGACAATCACTACTGGAATGCAAAAACAAAAAATGACCAGCACATCCAAAACAATCTTAACGCCTTACCGCCGGAGCCAGTTTTGCCTCTCTGACAGAGCCCCATTTTTTAAATCTGTCACTTTATGTGAGAATAACTTTTTGACACTTTAACCATGTGATTCAGAGATTGTTTTCTCGTGACACATTGTGCTTTAAGATAGTAAGAAATTTTGGTCCAAAAAGTCCTTGTTTATTTGTGAAAAATATCAAAGTATCGTGAAAAATTAGAAAAATTTACCATTATTTCTGCGTGTAAGACAGATAGTTATTCCACTCAAAATAGTTTATAACTAGCATTTACCATATGTCTGCCGTAGGTTGGCATCATTTTTTTAAATGTATTTTTTTTTTTTTACGACGGGGCTTAGAAATTTAGTAGTACATTTTTTTAGGGACCAGTCCAGTTCTAACGTTTCTTTGATTGGCCTGTATGTTAGGTATCCCCATAAAGGACTTCATCTAAGAACCTACACCCCTTAAAGTATTCAAAACAGCATTTAGGAAGTTTATCAACCCTATAGGTGTTTCACAGGAATTAAAGCAAAGTGGAGGTGAAATTTCAAAATTTTCACTTTTTTTGCAGATGTTTTTCCATTATTCACAAGAACACAGTAGATGTGATCAGGGAAATGCAACTTAATATTGATTCCCCAGATGCAGCTGTGTTCAGAGATATCCCATATGTGGCTCTAGAGCACTATTTGGCTCAACCATAAGCCTCAGAGTAGGAGGAACACCTGCTGGACTCTCGGGTCTCATTTTCATTACGATTTTATTTAGGTGCCATTTCAGGTTTACAGACACCCTGAGGTGCTAAAACTTAATAAACTCCCCTAAAAACAACCCATATTGGAAAATACACCCCTTAAGGAATATATCCAGGGGTGCAGTGAGTATATCAACCCCACAGGTGTTTCACAATTTTTTTTAGTGTTAGGATGTGAAAATGTTTAATTCTTACAAGGAATCCTGGAAAAAAAGCACCCAAAATTTTGTCACGCAATTTCTTCCAAGTTCAGCAATACCCTACATGTGGGTGTAAACTGCTATTTGGGCACATGACAGTGTGTACAAGGGAGGGAGCGCTATTTGGCTTTTGGAATGTAGATTTTGGTGGGGTCATGTCGCATTTGTAAAGCTCCCAAAGTACCAGAACAGATGAAACATTTCAGAAATCACCCTATTTTGGATTCAACACCTCTCAGGGATCTCATCTAGGGGTATAATGTGCATTTTGGGCGCACAGATGTTCCATAGTTTTTTTTTTAGCTTTGGGCCATGAAAATGGGGGGGAAAACGCAGTTCAGCCATTGTTTTCTGGGTTTCAATTTTACAGTGTTCGCCATGCAGTGTAAATGAGTGAATACGTTTACTTTGCGGGTCGGTACAATTGCAATGATATAAATTTTATATAGTTTTATGTTTTATTACTTTTACACAATAGAAATAGGTCTACAAAAAATTGCGTTTTTTATGTTGTCCTATTCTGATAACCATAACTTTTTCATTTTTCTGTATACGGAGCTGATTATGGGCTTGTTTTTTTGCGGGATGAGTTGAAGTTTTTATTAGTACCATTATGGGGTGCATATGACACTTTGATCACTTTTTATTAAGGTTTTTGTGAGGCATTTTGAACAAAATACAGCATTCCTGGTAGAGTTTTTTATTTTTATTTTTTACAGCGGTCACCGTGTGGTATAAATGACATGCTAGTTTTACTCAGCAGGTCGATACAATTACAGCGATACCCAATTTGTATATTTTTTATGTTTTACTGCTTTTACACATTAAAAACACTTTTATTCACGTTTTTACATCGCCATAGTCTGAGAACCATAACTTTATTTTTCTGTGTACGGAGCTGTGTAGGGGCCTGTTTTTTGCGGGATGAGTTGACGTTTTTATTGGTATAATTTTTGGGGGGACAAGACTTTTTGATCAGTTTTAAATCCATTTTTTGGAAGGAAGGGTGAAGAAAATACTGCAATCCTAGTAGTGTTTTTTATTTTTATTTTTTAACAGCGCTCACCGTGCAGTAGCCATGACAAGTTAGCTTTACTCTCTGGGTCGATACGATTATGGCGATACCAATTTATATGTTTTTTTTTATTTAAGCACTTTTAAAGAAAAAAGTGTTTTATTGTGTAAAACAATATTTATGCATCGCTATCTTCTAATAGCCATAACTTTTTTATTTTTCCGTATACAGCGCTGTGTAAGGACTTTTTTTTGCGGGATGAACTGACGTTTTTATTGGTACAACTTTGGCATTTATATGAGCTGCGGGATGAACAAAAATCGCAATTCTGTGACTTTTTTTTTTTTTTATGCCATTCACCGTACGGGTTAATTAACATGAAAATCTGAGGTTCTAAGCGCACAGTTTTGATCAAATCGGTGAGTGCCTATCCACCAATGACATGGTGACTCCAGTTTAGATGGGGACCTACAATTTAGCATTCTCCTCTGAATGACTTTTCAGGCCTCCACACTCTCAGGGCATGAAGGTCCCAGCTACATTCTGTTCCAATTAAAAACAGCCTATGTGGATGGGTGGAGTGAACGACCAAAACAGAGGGAGCCATTCCCCCATGCAAACAATCCAAAATAAAAAAAATTATCAGAACATCCAAAATAATCTTAACCCCTAATGACCAAGCCTGTTTTGGAATTAAGGACCAAGCCCTATTTTTCAAATCTGGCATGTGTCACTTTATCTGTGAATAACTTTTTAATGCTTTTACCTATCCATGTAATTTTGAGAAAGCTTTCTCATGACACATTGTGCATTGTGGTTTAAGTTAGCAATTAATGATGGTTGCTATAGTTCTTGTTTATTTTCAAAAAATATCAAAATGTTGTGAAAATTTTGAAAAATTTGCCATTTGCAGAATTTAAAAATATCTGTGTGTAAAACACATAGTCAAACCAAACAAAATAGTAAATAATTACATGTCTACTGCGTGATGGTATCATTTTTTTTTTTTAAAAAAATCCTTTTTTTAGGACATGGGGGGTTTTAAATTTAGTAGCACATTTTAACATTTTCAAGAAATTTGTTACACAGATTTTTCTAGGCACCGGTCCACTTCTGATGTGGTTTAAGGAGCCTGTATGTTAGACACCCCCATAAATGACTGCATCTAAGAAATTTCACCCCTCAAGGTATTCAAAACAACACTTTGAAAGTTGGTTAACCCTTTCACCTAAATTAAAGTAAAGTGAAGAAGACATTTCAATTTTTTTTTTTGCACATTTTCAATTTTAACACTTTATCACCTTTGTTTTTTTTTTAAAAATTAAATGATCACATACAATATAAGACAATATGTTTACATATTAACAGTATATATATAAGGATATAGATAAAACAATAGATACTTAAGTGTTCTGAACATACATAAGTATCCATAAGTCAAAAGTGCACTATAGAAGTGAAATTCACAGCAAAACTCCAGAACCTATTTTAAGGATTGAGGTGTAAATATATTCTAATATGGTGAGAGAAAACCTCAGTACATATTCAGACCCTTAATAATAACACTTCTATACATTAAAAAGCAGAAAATTACAAGAACAATGAAGACAAACACAAGAGACAAAAATGAGGAGAAAAAAAAGAGGGAGGGAGAAATACAGACAGTTATGGCTTTAATACATTTTTTACTGGAGCACAGTAATTATGAACAGAGAAACACAAAACAATATGAGCCTCTGAAAGCAACTGATCATTAAGGAGCAGTGATGATACTGTGATAAGCAAAAACAAACAATGGGAGCAGCACTAAGGGAGGCATGTATGAACGTTTCAGCATTTTTAAATGGGCCATACACCAGTATCAGGCGCAATAAAAAGCGCAAGTGGCCCTTTGTAATGCGTCTGATTTTGGGGGTGGTGCGGGAGGTGGGGCACACTAGAACCATACGAAGCTATAGATTTATAGCTTCAGTACGGCATTTTTAGGCGCATTACTGTTGGAACAGGTATACCACTTTCAATGTAGAGCAGGTTCATAAATTTCGCGCATTCTATACTAATATTATATGCATGAAATTTGGCGTTTAAATGCCAGATTTCACACATGTGGCCCTAAATGTCCATATGGATCCAATATGATCCTTCAGGATGAACCAGTACATCCTATTGGTGTAATAGTGCTTACTCGCAACCATATAATCTGGCAAAAAGGTATAATGGATGACAGCCTCTTCATAAAACAGGATATCTTTTATTTCATGTGAGTACCATAACATCCAAAATTGCAATGTTTCAGACACTGAGAAAGGCCACAGGTTATGGGCTGAAACATTGCAATTTTAGATGTTATTATACATACATGAAATAAAAGATAACCTGTTTTATGAAGATACTGTTGCCCATTATAACTTTTTGCTGGATACTGTAATAAGGTCTGTTTATACCGGTCATAGAAAGTGTGTTTTGTAAAACCCCCACCACAACCCCTCAACTGTAAATTAATAATGTGTATTCCACAGATCTACAGGCTGTTTATATCATATTATAAACTTTATTGGGATTCACAGGTTATCGCCAAAGGGAACACGTTGACATGGGTCTGAAGTTTCTATTTACTTCAAAGAATGATGCAGTCCTCATTTGCCCACCTAAACTTGATAATCCAGAGGTGTAATGAGTATATTGACCCCACAGGTGTTTCCCTGATTTTTTTTTTAGCATTGGGCTTAATCAGATACAGGTTTAGCACAATATTTTTTTTATTTTCACAAGTAATGTTGGTAAAAAGCACCTTGACATTTATTACCAAATTTCTTCCAAATTCTTCCTATATGTGGGTGTAAGCTGCTGTTTGGGCGCATGGCAGGGTATACTAGGGAAGGAGCACTATAGATTTTGCTGGGTGCCATGTCCCATTTTCAAAGACCCCAAACTACCAGAAAAGGGAAAACCTTCCAGAAGTCACCCCATTTTGGATTATACACCTCTCAGGGAATTCATTTAGGAGTGTATTATGCATTTTGGGCCCACAGATGTTACACTTTTTTTAACATTGGGCCATGAAAATGGGTAAAAAAAACCCTGCAATTACGCTATTTTTTGCTTCATTTTTACAGCATTCGTAGTGTGGTATAAGTGACAGGATAACTTTACTATGGTACAATTACAACAATATAAATTTTTTATAGTTTTTTGTATTTTACTACTTTTACACAATAGACATATAACATCATATTCTGGCAACCATAACCATTTATTTTTCTTTATATGGAGCTGTTTAAGTGCTTGTTGTTTGCGGGATGCGTTGACGTTTTCATAAATACCCATATGTGGCTCATATGGTGCTTTTATCACATTTTATCTAGGATTTTGGGAGGCAGAATGAACATGATACAGCAAATGTTTTACTTTTATTTTTTTTACAACAGTCACCTTGCAGTATAAATGGCATGTTAAGTTTTCTCAGCAGATCGATACAACTACAGTGATACCAAATTTAGATTTTTTTTATGTTTTACTGCTTTTACACAATTAAAACACATTTATTTAGAAAATAAAAAGTTTTTTGCATTGCCATGGGTTGAAAGCCATAACTTTTTTATTTGTATGTATATGGACCTGTATAGGGGCCTGTTCTTCGCGGGATGAGTTGATGTTTTCATTGGTACATGACTGTTTGGTTTAACTGTGTTTTTATTATGATAAAAATTTTTTTTTTTTTTTTAACAAGAATTTTACATGTTCTTTAAATATCATTGGTTACATGAGAAACAAGATAAAAATAATGTATAATTACTGTCCCCTCTTAACCGGCTGGGACGGGCCGCCGGGGGGGCCGGGGAAAACCCCACGGGGGCCCCCCTGGCCGCTGGGGGCCCCGGAGGCGTGCCGCGCCCCCCGGGGGGACGTCCGCATCCAGTCCCTGGCGCCCGGGCCGAGTCCCGAGCGCCGAGCCCGGGGCCCGGTACCCGGGGACAAATTTGTCCCGACCCCCGGGGTGCGGGTGTCGGGGAGCACAGCCCCACTAGCGCTGCGCTCCGTGTCTCCCGGGCGGCAAAGGCTTTTTGGCCTTCCCCTGCCGGGCGCCGGCCCCTACTGTGAGTAGGCGGGCGGTGAGCCCACAAAACAGCGCCCGCCTATGCAGGGCGGCAGCAGGAGGGCCGGACTGCCAGGAGCGGGGGGGGCCCTGCCAGGACCCGGAGCCAGGTAAGGGTTTTTGTTGTTTTATTTTTTTTAAACTACCCACAGGGGCCCTGACTAGGGGGGGGGGGGGTGGCTACAAGGGGGGCCCCTGGCTACAAAAAGGGGGGCCAGACTACTAGAGGGGGCCCTGACTATAGGGGGGGCCTGGCTAAAAAAAGGGGGCCTGGCTACAAAAAGGGGGGCCCTGACTATGGGGGGGGCCCCTGCTGCTGAGGGGGGCCCCTGACTTAGAGGGGCCCTGATCTAGAGGGGCCTGGCTACAAAAGGGGGCCCTGATACTAGGGGGGGCCCTGACTATAGAGGGGGGCCTGACTATAGAGGGGGCCCTGATACTAGGGGGCCTGGTACTGGGGGGCCTGGCTACAAAAGGGGGGGCCCTGGCACAAAAGGGGGCCCCTGACTACTGGGGGGCCGGGCTAAAAGGGGGGGGGCCCTGACTAAGAGGGGTGCCTGGCTACAAGAGGGGTCCTGGCTACTTGGGGGCCTGACTACAAGGGGGGCCCCGGCAAAATACAGGGGGGGGCCCTGGCTCCCTCATGGGGGGGCCCTGGCTATTTACAGGGGGGGCCTGGTACCTACATGGGGGGCCCTCTCTAAAAGGGGGCCCCCTGGCTCCTTTTGGGGGGGGCCCTGACTATCTACAGGGGGCCCTGGTATTACAGGGGGGCCTGCTAAAGGGGGGCCCGGGCTCCCTACGGGGGGCCGGTCAAGGGGGGCCCTTTCTCCTACTGGGAGGGCCCTGGCTCAAAGGGGGCCCTGACTATAGGGGGGGCTGGTAAAAAAAGGGGGCCTGGCTAAAAAAAGGGGGCCCTGGAAAAAAAAGGGGGCCCTGGCTAAACAGGGGGGCCCCCTGATATGGGGGGGCCCCTTTGGCTCAAAAAGGGGGTCCTGGTAAAAAGGGGGGCCGACTACTAAGGGGGGGGGCCTGCTACTAGGGGGGGGCCCCTGCTATAGGGGGGGGCCCTGCCTCTGGGGGGGCCCCCTGCCTACTGGGGGGGCCTGTCAAAAGGGGACCCTGGCTACAAAAGGGGGGGCCTGGTACAAGGGGGGCTGGCTAAAAGGGGCCCCCCTGGCTCTTGGGGGGGCCCTGACTACAAGGGGGGCCCTGGCAAATTTTTTGGGGGGGCCCCTGGCTACCTACTGGGGGGCCCCTCTTACAAAAGGGGCCCTGACTACTGGGGGCCCCCTGGTACCTATGGGGGGGGCCTGACTACAAAGGGGGTCTGGCTATAGGGGGGGGAAATCCAGGGGGGGGCCCCTGACTACAAAGGGGGGGGCCCTGACTATAGAGGGGGGGCCCTGGCTACAAAAAAGGGGTCCTGGTACTAGGGGGGGCCCCTGGCTACAAAAGGGGACTGGAAAAAAAAAGGGGGCCCTGGCTAAAAGGGGGGGCCTGGTAAAGGGGCCCCCTGGTTTCCCTATGGGGGGCCCTGACTAAAAGGGGGGGCCCGGGGCTCCCTA
The DNA here is from genome assembly GCA_025379985.1 of Phyllomedusa bahiana. NCBI lineage: Eukaryota > Metazoa > Chordata > Amphibia > Anura > Hylidae > Phyllomedusa > Phyllomedusa bahiana. The sequence goes on from JAODAL010008064.1 coordinate 64,170, forward strand.
CATGGGGGCCCTGGCTCCCTTACATGGGGGGCCCTCTTACAAAGGGGGCCTGATACAGGGGGGCCCTGACTACCTCGGGGGGGCCCTGACTCCTTAAGGGGGGCACTGGCTTTACAGGGGGGCCCTAAATCAAGGGGGGTCCTTGCTACCTCATGGGGGGCCCTGGCAATTAAGGGGGCCCTGCTAAAAAGGGGGGCCCCAAAACTCCCAAGGGTGGCCCTAACTACAAAAGGGGGCCCCTGGTACCTAATACAAAAGGGGGCTTGACCCCTAACAGTAGCAAAAGGGGGGGCCCTGATTCCTGCCAAAATACCTAAAGGGGGCCCCCTAAACCTGTATACTACAAAAGGAGGACCCTAAGTATAGTACCAAAAGGAGGCCCCTAACTACCTGTATATACCTAAAGGGACCCTAACGTTAGTATTAAAAGGAGCCCCCCTTAATTCCCTGTTTTTTACTACCTAAAGGGGGTCCCTAACTCTTGCACCCCTATAAAAAGGGGGGACCTAACTACTAAGCTTTTCCTTTCTGGGGAAAAACCCCTACCCCGCCCCCTAATGGGGGCCACCCAACCTACTTAGCCTATTACTTTCCTAACTGTAGCCCGTTATCTACCGGGGCTATTTAAACCCCACCCTGGCTCGGAACCCAAACCCAAACCCCTGGGGCCGGGTTCCAACTTATAAAACGGGGGCATACCCCACCTAAAAGGCCCATTAGTTCTTGGGGCCTCTCTCCACCTCCAACCCTTGGTTAGGCTTGTACCCGTCTCCCACCCCTGGGTAGTTTTTCAGATTGGGAAAGGGTAAAGAGTGTGGGAAAAATTAGGATTCTAAGTATTTGTGTGTAATTTCTGAGGAGATTGTGGCGGGAAAGTCTCCCTGGCGGTGTGGAAAGGAGCAGAGGAAAAAGGGAATAAGAAAGGAAAAGAGAAGAGAACGACTCCCCCGTCAGACGTTGGTGAGTCCTCATTTTTAAAGGGGTTTTTTTTTTATATTGTAATGTGATGTGACTGAGTGGTGTCTGTCTCTATGTGGTTTCTATTTTTGGGGGGTGTTGTAATTATACGAGTGGTGTTGACCCCCTATGTGGGTTTTTATGGAGTGTGTAGGTTTACCTGGTGATGTCTGACCCTATGTGGTCTTATTGGAGTTTTGGTTTTAACCGGGGTGGTGTCTGACCTCTATGTTGGTTCTATTGGGGTGTTGTAGATTATACCGGCTGGTGTCTGATCTCTATGTGGTTCATATGGGGGTTGTAGGTTTTTTAACCTGAGCTGGTGTCGAGTCTATGTAGTCTCCTATGGTGGGGGTTTTAGGTTATACCTGAGCTGGTGTTGGCACTATGTGGTTCTAATGGTGGGTTGTAGGTTATACCTGAGTGGTGTTGACCATATGTGGTTCTATATGGGGGGTGTTGTAGGTTATATCTGAGTGGTGTTGACCCCTATGTGGTCTCTATATGGCGGTGTTGTGGTTATCCTGAGTGGTGTTGCCCCCCCAGTGGTCTTATATGGCAGTGTTGTAGGTTTTCTGAGTGGGGTCTGCCCCTTTTGTGGTCTCTATATGGCGGTGTTGTAGGTTATATCGGCGCGGTATAGTGGCGGTGTACTTGTCCCTGATTGTAAGATGAGGGAAAAACTGCCCCCTGATGGAGTTCACTTTTTTTTCTTGCTGGTTTTTATTTTAGAAGGTGGTGGGGGGCGTGACCAAGGGAACGTGGAGGAGTATTGTATGTGGGGGAGGGGGATATTGTATGGGGGGGGGGGGTATTGATGTGGGTGGAGGATATTTTTATGTGGATGGAGGGGGTATTGTTCGGGTGGAGGAAGGTTTTTGTAGCGGGGTGAAGGGGATATTTTATTGGGGGGGGGGTATATTGTATGTGGGTGAGGGGGATATTTTATGTGTGTGGAGGGGGATTTGTATGTGGATGGGGGGGAATTGTATGTGGGGGAGGGGGATATTGTTGAGGGTGGAGGGGGTAATTGATGTGGGTGGTGGGGGTATTGTATGCGGGTGGAGGGGATATTGTATGCGGGTGGAGGGGGTATTGTAGTGGGTGGGGTTTTTGATGTAGGTGGAGGGGGTTTTTGTTGCGGGTGGAGGGGGTATTGTATGGGGTGGAGGGGGAAAATTTTTTGGGGGGGCGGGGGATATTGTATGGGGGTGGAGGGGGTTTGTATGTGGTGGAGGTATTGTATGTTGGTGAGGGGGGTAGTGTATGGGGTGGAGGGGGGTTTTGGATGTGGGGGGAGGGGGTAGTTATGGGGGGAGGGGGATATTGTAGGGGGGCGGAGGGGGATATTTTATGTGGGTGGAGGGGGATAGTGTATGTGGGTGGAGGGGGTTTTGTATGGGGGTGGAGGGGAATTTTTATGTGGGTGGAGGGGGATATTGTATGTGGGTGGAGGGGTTTGTATGAGGGTGGAGGGGGAATGTTGTGGGGGAGGGGGATATTGTATGTGGGTGGAGGGGATATGGTCTGTGGGGGGAGGGGGTATTGGATGTGGGTGGGGGGGGTGTTGTATGTGGGGGGAGGGGGATGTTGAAAGTGGGTGGAGGGGATATGGATGGAGTACTTGCCGTGTGTCTTGATTGTTAGACTGACAGACGTGTGACTAACTTGTATTGTACTACAACAATACGTTCTGTTTTGTAACTGATTATGTGGGAAAATGGGGGCGTTTATGTCCAAAGGGCCGGTAAATTTTCATGTACAGGGGGTGGGCCCCCAAAGATAATTCCCCTGGGGGGCCCCCAGACCCCCGTCCGCACTGCTTTAACATTGAATTTGGCATATTTCGGTTTCTAAAAACGTCTTTAGGCATGTTTTTATCCCACAAGTTAAAAAAAAAAAAAACTTTTTTTAAAACCATTCCAATATCGTAAACTTTAGAATGAATTTAATTAACAACTAAACAGGTGACAAAGCAGACAGGAAGGATGGGGGGGGGGGGGGGGGATTGTTGCTACTGTTGGGGGAATGTAAACGCGGGACATTTTCCATAAGTATTGCGGCCCCCTAATTTTGGGGCTTTATTCTCAGGGCAGCAGAATATATCCCATGGGACCATATTCTAAGTCTATCCGAGTGTTTTAAAGAGGGCTGAAAGCTGTTCATCACCTTCATTCCCCTAAGTTGCAAAGTACACCCTCCAACGAGGGCATTTTTCCTTTCAAAAAAGAGAAAAAGCTCTTGTGCTGTGAGAATATGAAAGATTTAAAGTCTGTAGGTTCTACCCGGGGGGGAAAGTGGATTTTTCTTTAAAAAAGTAGGGGATCCTTGGCAGCCGGTTTCCCCGAAACATTTTCAACCAACTTTTGCCCTGCTCCAATAATTCTTTATTAGGGGCACCCCAGAAAAATGGGGAAATAATTTGCCTCATGAGTTCCGATCCCCAAACTGTTCTGGATTGCTTGGTTCTTTTTGGTGCGGGTGGTGTATGATCCCCAAAATGATAATTTTATATGATTTTCTTTATTTGTGTACATTGGGACGTTTGATGCTCTCCCCAAATCAATCTCCACTCCTCCCAGAAAGCCGCTTCCCCAGTATCTCTCCCTTTTCCCATGTAAGGATGTTTAGCAACCCTCGGGTTGGGTGTAATAACTGGAAAAAATTTGAGATCAATCTTAGTTGAGGGGTTTGAGCTTACATGTCAGTTCAAAATCTCATGGGTGAGCAACTTTTTTGCTCCCCAAAAGGTTTGGAGAGTGGGTAATTTGTAGTGGAATAGTGGTACTATTGGTAGGGAAACCGTTCGCAAGGTTTTTTAAAAGGGGTAATTTTCAGGGTTTTTTAGTTACTTTTTTGCTATTCTGAAGCGTTGCCGGTCATACCATGGCTTCATATAAGTGTTTCCCATTCCACTTGGAAACATGGGATTAAACAGGAAAGATGTCATTGCAGAGGAAGGTGAGCAAAGCCCAAATCTCTTAGCGCAATGGTTCCACACATCTCTCGTTAGTCTGATGGGCCCCAATAGAGGTCCAGTCTCTTGTAAATGGGATGATGCCCATAACAGGGAGTTGGGATGCATCGGAGCCATCCACAATTTCTCTATTTCAGCCCACTTAGAGTATGCATAGAGTTTGGACCACGCTGGTATCCGTCTAAGCTGTGCGGCCCAGTAATATTTTTTGAGGTCTGGAACTGCCAGTCCCCCATTATCCTTTCCTGTCAACATTACAGTCTTTCCTATTCTGTGTCGGCGTGCTCCCCAGATAAACCTCAGGATCCCGGCTTGCATGGCCTTTAAATGAGCCAGTGGTACCGGGACCGGGAGAGCTTCAAACAAATATAGCAGTTTAGGTAAGATGGTCATTTTGACCGCCGCAATTTTGCCCAATAGAGAGAGTGGCAAGTTCTGCCATTTCTGCAATAACGTACGTATCTCTTGATACATTTTAGGGAAATTGTTATTATATAATGAAAAATATGAGGTAGATAGGTTTACCCCCAAATATTTCAAAGAAGTAGATCTCCAATTATAGCGGTAATTACTCTTCAATAAGTCTAGTTCCATGTGGGGGATGTTCAAGGGAAGGGCTTCTGTTTTCGTAGTATTAATTTTAAATCCCGAAAGTGTCTTAAATTTGGTTAGTAGTGTGTGTAGATTCGGCAGAGAGATATGTGGTGACGTCAAAGTCAACAGTATGTCATCAGCAAAAAGTGATAATTTAAATTCCCTACCCCCTACAGAAACACCCCTAATGTCTGGGTGGAGACGGACAGCGGACGCGAGCGGTTCAACACAGAGGACAAACAACAGAGGTGACAAAGGGCATCCCTGTCGAGTTCCATTGGATATCCGTATTAATGGTGACATATTATGTGGGAGTTTGATAGTTGCTGTAGGAATCGAGTATAGCGCTCGGATAGCAGTTAGAAATGGGCCCGATATGCCAATATGTTCCAAGACCTTAAACATATAGGACCAGTTAAGCCGGTCAAAGGCCTTTTCCGCATCTAGGCTAAGGAGTAAGGCTGGGTTATTAAATTTGTTCATTGCATCTATCAGATTTATTGCCCGTCTCGTATTATCTCCTCCCTGGCGGTTGAGTACAAAACCAACTTGGTCTTTGTGGACCAATTGAGGCAACCAGATCGCCAGTCTGTTAGCTAAGATTTTGGTAAAAAATTTTAAGTCTGAATTTAGTAAGGCAATTGGTCTGTAGTTACCGACTTCTAGAGGATTTTTATCTGGTTTCGGAATCAAAGAGATGTGTGAGTGCAGAAAAGAAGATGAGCTGTTTGTTCCTTCCAGCAGGGAGTTATATAATTGTATTTGATATGAAGAGAGTAATGAGCTATAGGTCTTATAGTATAAATATGTAAGACCATCTGGTCCTGGTGACTTCCCATTAGGTAGTAACTTCAGGACCTCTCCTAGTTCTTCAGGGGTAATAGGTGAGTTTAGTGAGGATCTCGCTTCCGAGGTCAGCAAGGGGAGGTCGCAGGAGTTGAGAAAGTCTTCTAACACACTATTTCTTGTCTCGGGATCACTAGGGAGAGTGTCTGGAAGGGAATAAAGTTTTGAGAAAAAGTCATGAAACAAGCCGGCTATCTTATCCGGATCATAGGTGACCTTCCCAGAAGCATCTGCCAGAGCATGAGGCGTCCGGTTAGCCGCTTCCTCTCGCAATTGTTTAGCAAGCAACGTGTGCGACTTATTGCCCCATTCATAATATTTGTGTCTAGAAAATAATAGGAGCTTTTCCGTTCTCTCATACTCCAGAGATCGCAGCTGGGAACGTATGGCTACTATTTTTCTCAAGGTAGGTCTAGATGGATTGTCACCCAGTAATGCCTCCAGTTCCCTGAGCTGTGATCTCAGGCCCTCTCTTCGCAAACCAGCATCTCTCTTAACCCTACTGCCAAGTGCAATGCACCAACCTCTAATGACCGCCTTGTGGGCTTCCCATAGAACAACAGGTGATGTGACTGACCCTTCGTTAGCTTCGAAGTAATTACTAATATGTTGTGCTAATTCCTCACGCGTCAGGGAAATTTTAATCAGTTTTTCATTTAAGCGCCAGTGGCATCGGCGTATCGGGACATTATCCCTCACTAGTGAAAGTGTTATTGGGGCATGGTCTGACCACGTTATCTGACCAATGTCCGCGTCCGCCATCCGTCTCAGCGCCAATACATTTCCAAAAAAGTAATCAATACGAGAATGTGAGTTATGAGGGGAAGAGAAAAAGGAGTATGTTCTTTCCTGAGGATGGGCTATTCTCCACAGGTCAAGTAACCCATACTTCCGCATGGTTTTGCGAAATGCTCTAGAGAGTAAGGCTGAAGGTCCCCTCTGCACCTCATCTCCGAGTCTTAATCTATCGATAGAGTCTGAAAAAGCTAGGTTGAAGTCGCCTCCCACTATTACCATAGAAGGCAGAAATCGCTGAAGCCTTTGGAGAACTCTGTTTAAAAAACGTATTTGTGCTTGATTAGGGGCATATAAGTTACAAAGTGTGAACTGATTCCCTAGATAGGTACCGTGCAGTATAACATATCTCCCCTGTGGATCAATTATTGAGTCTAACACCTGGAATGGACAAGCATGAGATAGCAAGATAGCCACTCCGGCCTTCTTTTTATCCATAGAGGCTACATAGCTATGTGGATAAAGTCCCTTGGCAAAAGCAAAATCTCCTGTTTTGTTGAAATGTGTTTCTTGAATGAATGCTATATCAGCCTTTGAGTGCTTCAATTCTGTCAACAGCAGACGCCTCTTAAAGACAGAGTTGAGGCCTTTAGCGTTAATAGAAATTAATTTAGCCATAACTATGTATAGTGAGGGAAGGTAGCCTTATTATCTGTGATTCTATAGCCAAAATACCATGTTGTTTAACGATCGTAGGGGTAAGGACACGACAGGATGGGGGTAGACAAGACAATAGTACACAAACATGAAACAGTAATTTCAAAGTTACAACATTAACAGTGACCGATGTATTATCGGGCCAGGATTTAAAACCCTGGTATAGAGGAGTGGTGAGATGCTGTAGAAAGGGTGTTAAAGTATCCTGAGGACAACGTTATACCCTTTTCCCCTCCGAGGCCCCAAATTTAAAAAAGGGTTTGGGAATAACTGTTTTTTAATAAACATTTTCATGATTTTGGGGCATGCTTTCCACCAGTCTTTCCCCTGCTTTTGGGTGCCTTATCCCAACCCCGGGCCCAAAAAAAGGAAAGCAGTTCTCCTTTGTTTGTTGGCTTGTAAATACCCATCTTCCCTTTTTTAATTCCAGAGGTTTTAAAGGGGGTTGGGTTTGGGGAGTTTGGGCTGGCCATGCGGGGGTCTTGATGTGGTGCCCCCTTCATCCACACATTGATTGCCTTGCTGTGTGGCCATGGCGTTTGTCCTGCTGGAAAAAAACAGTTTCATTGTTGGGGAACATTGCCTGAGGAAGGAAGCAAAGTTTTTTTCCCCGGAAAAAACCTTTTTCGTTGCGGCTTGATTCTGCGCCCTTTCCCGAAAAGGTTTTTAAACCCTGCCCAATTAAACCCTTGTTAAAGGCACCCCCAGTCATCACACATCCCCCCCCCAAATTTTAGAGTGGCCTTTTCCCCTTTCTCCAGATTTTCCGTTTTAACCATTAGACGACCTGGTGTTGGGAAAAGGGGAAAAATTAGCTCATCAGAAAAAATTATTTTTTCCCCCAAGTCCTTTTGGGGGTCCAATCTTTTTGGTTTTTGGGAAAACTTAAACCCTTGCTCTTCTTTGTTCTCATTGAGGGAAAGGGTTTTTTTTTTCTAGTTTTACATGATTTGGACCCCTCCCTCTTGGACCCTTTTTATTTTCCCTTCCCGTGCATTTCCACCCCAGCAAACCTTTTGGGCCTTTCCCTTTTGTAAGCACTTGATGCCCTTTCCTGGGTTTGGGCTAGGACTTCGAATAAGATGAAGGTCATCAGGTCATTGGAGAGTAACTTTAGCCCTCTGCCGGTCTGTAGCTTTGTTGTCCCCAATTTGTCTGCGGGTTTTTGCCCTTTTTGGGTAATGGATTTGCAGTTTTAAAAATTTTTTAAGGGGAGGGGAGGCAACATGATGCCACTGTATCCCTCTGCTGGTTAAACCCAAAGGAATTGGGGCCTTTTTTTTTTCCTCCTCAAGACTTTTCTTTTCAACCCCTTTTGCTTAAAATTTCCCTTTTTGGGCCCTATTCCTAGCACGTTTTTGCCATCAGCTTGTCCTTTTGCAAGGGATTGTAAAGGACCACAGCAGTGTTTTTTTTTTACTTCCCTTTCTTTAAAATTTTAAGTTTTGGGTTTCAGGTGATAATCTAACCCGAAGCAAAAATTAAGTGAAAAAGGGTTTGTATTTTGGTTGGAATTCAACTGGAATGGAAGGGGGCGGGCCCGGGAATTTTGAGATGCTGATTTTTAGAAAACTTTTGCAGTGGTCTCTTAAATTTTTTCCAGGCTGTATTTCACAAAAAGGTTTGTATAAACCCAAAAATGTTTTACTAACTTGAAGGCCAATGTGTATGGGGAAACGTCTCTGAATCACATGGTTTGGGAAAAAGAAACCCAAAAACTTTATTCCCCATAAATTGACACGAGCCAGATTTGGGGAAATGGGGCTCTGTCTTTTGGTCCAAAATTGGGGTTCTCCCATCCTGGGGAAAAGTTTAATCATTGCGGGGAAAAAAAAACCCTGTAAAGTTTGGTCTATTTTAGTAAATCCTTTTGAAAAAAAAAATTTGGGGGCATCTCCTGTAACTCTGTTGTTCTGTTCCCCTGTTATTCCTTTAGAAAAAGTATTTCTGGGAATTTAGTCTTGGGTGTTACCATTCCTTGCTTTCAAGGTGGGTTTTCCTGCCAGCACCGATTGGTCAAAGTTTAAAAGTGCGGAACACAGGGCCCAAATTTTGGGAACACCAAGTTTTAAAGATTCAGTTAAAATGGCAGGAAGAAACAACACAGGGTCATAAAAAATTTATCAGAAAATGTTATATCTCAGGAACACAAGTATTTAATAAAAGAGACATGTCCGGAATGGTCCCAAAATCCTTTTTAAGTGGTTTTAAAGGGGTTTTCCTCCCGGGTTCTTTCCCCTCAGGGACAGAAAAACTTAAAAAGTAAATCCAACTAGAGGGTGGGAGGCAAAACCCAAAAAGGGGAAAAAAAAAAACCCTTTTTTAACCGTTTTAAAAATCAGTGTGGTTAAGTGTAGACGACCCGCAAGGGTACCTGATTGGTGCTTTCCTTGTTTTTCCAGGGATCGTTTGGAAGCCCTCGTTTGTGCCCCAGAGTGAATCGACTTTATCACAGAAACAGCACTGGGGGGCCCCTGTTCCCCCCCTCCCGCGTAGAAAGTCCCTAGCCAATGCAAGACGATGATGCCTGTCCCTGGTGGCGAAGTCAGGTCGTCTAGCACACAGACCATACAGATCACATAGCTCTGAGGAAAAATAGAAACGTTATTGGTCTGAGGGAAAAAAAAGGGGTTTCCAAGAAATTTTCATTTTCCTTTATGCATTTAAAATTTTTCTTTTTTTTTGTTAAAAAAAAAAAAATAAAAACTTGTCCCGCCCCAAATAAGCTTTTAAAATTTGGGTTGTTGACAAAAAATAAAACGGGGCTTTTGGAAGGGGAGGGGGGAAAAACAGGGTGGGGGTCCCGGGACATCCAAGGTGCAAAGTTTTTGCATTAAAAAACCCCGGGAGTTAACAGCCCCTGAAAATGTGATGCAGGCGTGGCATTCGATTGTTGTAGGCAAAAATTTTTGGGTTCTATGGTTTATGTTAAAGACTGTCACTGGTGGAAGAAAACATAAGGCCAGTGAGAGATGCCGCATGCAGGGCTGTGGAGTCGGAGTCATCATAAAATGGACTGACTCCAAAAATATACAGTTGAAAAAAAGTAGTTTAACAATATACTGTATAAACAAGACACACTTTCATGTTTTTTTTCACTATTGACATGAAATCAGAATAAATTTTTACCCGTTTTAGGTCAAATTTTGGAACCAAAATTTTTTTTATTTGCCCAAAGGCATTTTTATTATCTTTGCAAAGTTTCATTCATTTCATTAGTATTTGGGGAGCTTTTCCCCTTAAAAATGTTGAAATTTTGGGGGAAAAGTTTTGGATCTTTTTCTACAAGGGTTCTCACAAATTTTTGGTAGGAAAATTTTTGGGCCCCTTCCTCCTGACAGAAATGGTGGGCCTTGCTGCCCCCTGCCTTTTCAGTTATTCCAAAACATTTTGAATAGGATTTAGACCAGGGCTTTGTGATGGCCTCTCCCAAAAACAATTTATTTGGTTTTCTTAAGCCCCTTTGATAACCAGTTTGGGCCCTATGCTTTGGTTCATTGGGTTTTTTTGGAAAAACCCAATTTCCCCAAGCTTTAACATTTTGTTTTGAAGTTTGAGGTTGCTTTAGGATTGCTACTAGTCATCTTTCCCCTTTTTGCCATCTAAATTTTTTGAAGGGCACCAGTCCCCCCTGCCCGCAATTTAAAACCAACAATTTATGCTTTTTTCCCCCCTCGTGTTTCATAGTTGGGTGGTGTTCTTAGGCCCTTTCCCAAACCCCTCTCTTTTTTCCTCCCAAAAGCAGTGAAGGGGTTTTTTGGTCTAAAAACTTCAATTTTTTTTTTAAACAAAACCACAGGACATTTTCTCCAAAATTGTAGGTCTTTGTTTCCCGTGTGCATTTTTAAACTTTTAAACTGGCTTTTAAAATGGGTTTTTTGAAGTGAAAGGCCCTTTTCCCGGCGGGTGTCCCCTTTTAGCCAATGTTCTTTGTACTCGTTGCACTGTGTATAATTACTTAATTTTACAAGCTTCCGGCAGCATTTTCACAAGCTCTTTTGCTTTTGTTCTTGGGCTGATATGCACATGTTGGACCAAACCACGTTCATCTCTGCCACACAGAACCTGTCACCTTCCTGAGCAGTATGATGGCTGGACATTCCCATCTTGTTTCCACTTGCGTATAATTGTTTGTACAAATGAACGAGGCACCTTCAGGTATCTGGAAATTGCACCCAAGGATGAACCAGACAAGTCCACAATCCTCTTCCTGATATCTTGGCTGATTTCTTTAGACTTTTCCATGATGTTACACACAGAAGCAGCGTGTTTCTGGTGTGCCAGTAAACCTATCAGAAGCGTCCAAAGACATGACCTCATCATATGGGCTGTCCCAAATTATTTAACCTCTACCCATACGTCCTAGCGGGAGGTGCGTTCCTGCAGATGGACATATGGGTACGTCCTGGAGATCGTGTGGAATTGCAAATGAGCCCTATACGATCACAACATGGGACCAGAGGTATATTACCACTGGCCTCATGCCACATCTCCCACGGCCGGAGTGAGCTCGGGCCATGGGTGATCAACCCCTTAGCTGCAGCGATCTATTAAGTCGCAGACAGAAGAAGGGAGCGTCTTTGGGAGCGTCTTTCGGCACAATGGGCTGCTGTCTCCTACCAGACAGCCGGGAGTGTAATAAACACTTCCCAGGCTGTCTGTGACATCACCATGCTCGGCAATGCAGTACACATATTTGGTGTCGCTGCATACGGAACGATCTACCCTATAAATATGTCGTGTTAATTATCCTGTACGGTGAACACTGTAAAAAAAAAAAAAATTGCAATTTTCGTTCATCCTGCAGCACATAAAATGGAATAAAAAGCGTTCAAAAACTAATATAAATACCAAAGTTGTACCAATTAAAATGTTCATCGGTTCATCTCGATCCTTACACGGCTCTGTATACGGAAAAATAAAAAAGTAAAGGCTACTAGAAGATAGTGATGCATAAATATTGTTTTACACAATAAAAACACTTTTTTTTTTTTGAAAGCGCTTCAAGATAAAAAAAAAAAACGATTTCAAAATGGATATTGCATAATCGTATCGACTCCCAGAGTAAAACTATCTTGTCACATGTACTGCATGGTGAGCGCCGATAAAAATAAAACACACTACTAGGACTGTGTAAAAGCAGTGAAAAAAAAAATATACAAATTGGGTCTCCCTGTAATCATATCGACCTGCTAAGTTAAGTTAGGATGTCATTTATACCGCATGGTGACCGCTGTAAAAAAAAATAAACATAAAAAAAATAAGGATTGCTGTGTTTTGTTCAAAATGCCTCACAAAAACCTTAATAAAAAGTGAACAAAGTGTCATATGCACCCCATAATGGTATCATAAAAATGTCAACTCATCCCGCAAAAAAAGAAGCCCATAATCTGCTCCGTATACAGAAAAATAAAAACGTTATAACTGTCAGAATAGGACCACATAAAAACAAAAATATTTTTATAGACCTATTTCTATTGTGTAAAAGTAATCAAACATAATAAACTATATAAAATTTATATCATTGTAATTGTAGCGACTCCCATAGTAAAGTTAACATGTCATTTACACTGCACGGCGAACGCTGTAAAATTAAACCCCAAAAAACAGTGACGGAACTGCTTTTTTCCCCCCATTTTCATGGTCCAATGCTAAAAAATTATGGAACACCTGTGTGCCTAAAATGCACAATACACCCCTAGATAAGATCCATGAGGGGTGTTGAATCCAAAATGGAGTGACTTCTGGAATGTTTCACCTGTTCTAATACTTTGGGAGCTTTGCAAATGTGACATGGCACTACCAAAATCTGCATTCCAAAAGCCAGATAATGCTCCCTCCCTTATACACCCTGCCATGTGCCCAAACAGCAGTTTACACCCATATATAGGGTACTGCTGAACAAAATTTGGGGTGCTTTTTTTTTCCAGGATTCTTTGTAAAAATTAAACATTTTCAGCTAAAATTGCAGATTGTTGGAAAAGAAATGTCTTTCACAGTCTAACGCTAAAAAAAATTGTGAAAGACCTGTTGAGTCAATTTACTCACTACACCCCTGGATATATTCCTTAAGGGATGTAGTTTCCAATATGGGGTCTTTTTATGGGTGTTTTTTAAGTTTTAGCACCTTAGGGTGTCCGCAAACCTGAAATGGCGCCTAAATAAAAATCGTAATTTAAATACGACCCCTGAGTCCGGTGGGTGCTCCTCCTACTCTGAGGTTTTTTGTTCAGCCAAATAGCGCACTAGGGCCACATATGGGATATCTCTAAAAACGGCAGAATCAGGGGAATCAATATTAAATTTAATTTCCCTGGTCAAATCTACCATGTTCTTGTGAATAATGGATACAATTTTAAAATCTGCAAAAAAAAGTGAAATTTTGAAATTTCACCTCCACTTTTTTCTGTGAAACACCTAGTGGGTTAATAAACTTCCCAAATGCTGTTTTGGGAAATTTCTAAGCCCTCTGATGTCATAAAGAAAAGACTTTTAAAAAATTATGCCAACCTACAGTAGACATATGGTAGATGTTAGTTATAAACTATTTTAAGTTGAATAACTATCTGTCTTACACGCAGAATTTTTTGAAGTTTGAAAATTGTTCACGATACTTTGATACTATTCACAAATAAACAAGTACTTTTTGGACCAAAATTTTGTACTAACTTAAAGAACAATGTGTCACGAGAAAACAGTCTCTGAATCACAGGGATAGGTAAAAGTGTCAAAAAGTTATTCTCACATAAACTAACACATGTCAAATTTAAAAAATGAGCTCTGTGAGAAAGGCCAAAACTGGCTGTGGCGGTAAAGGGTTAGGCATGGTAATCCAGTGTATGTAAACTTTTGACTTTGCAGAAAGTAATAAAAATGGTTTAAAAATTCTCATTATTCTGGCATTTGGCAAATAGAAATAATTTTAGTAATCCTAATTGACCTAAACCGGGTAAGGGTCATTCCATGTCAAGTGAACCAATGATTTTTACCTCTATATTTTTTATTATTTTGAGATTTTGTTATTTGGTAGTAGTGTGTCAGAAAATACAAAATATGATAAAAAAAACAATTCTAGAATTGTTTTTTCTTTTTAATTGATTTTCAAAGTTCGGAAAAAGTGCGAATTTTGGTGTTGCCTGCCTTTACATTTCTCCTAATAACTCGGGCTAGAAAAAAGATAGAGAAAAAAATAAACACCATTCCACTCAGAACTGTACAGGCTTTCATTTATTATTATTATTATTTTTTATTATTATTTATTTTAGAGCGCCATTGATTCCAGGGCGCTGTACATTCAAGGGAATTACATACATAACAAATGTTGAAAAAATACAATGGTGGCGAAAAATTACTAGTAACTGATAAAGAGAGGAAAGAGGGCCCTGCCCGTGAGGGCTTACAATCTAGAAAGATACTTTCACCAGAGTATCTTCGTTTATATTATACCCATGCAAACGCAAAATTTTAAACGCATTTCCGGAAAAATCGTTTCATTTACAAATTTTCAAAAATGCACATGTGCCTGCTATGCTCCTCGCCACATCCGTACCAAACTTCAAGTTGGGATCGCGATGGGATCATATTTAAAAATATAACTATTTCAGTGTCAAATCGAAAATCTTGAATTCAGATCTTTTTCACTTGTGGTCTAAAAGTGTGGAGTCTATATTTTACCAAATAATCCCTGATTTTTAGATATTACTTTATTATTTTATTATGTTACAGCTTAGAACAGGAGAGGACAGAGGAAAAGCTTTGTTAGGGCTCAACCTGAGAATGATCAGAGGTAGACAGTGAATGCAGAACAGATGACAGGCCAGCAGCTCTGTCAATCATGTGAAGTATCTGTCCACCGCAGAGTCAAGAAGTAAAAGGGGATGTTCACACAGCCGTCTTGTGTTCGTGGTGAACATCCACTTTTGTGAAGCGTGTCTGGGTCCGTCCCGAACGGACCCAGACACCATCTAACAAATTAGCATGTGTTTTAAACACTGCCCGGCAAAAGCGAGACAACACAGCGGCATTCATAAAGAGCGATCGCTGATGCTTATTTGCATCGCGTCTGTCCGATGCATATTTCGGAAAGCGCTCCAAGAAAATGACCATGCAATGATTGGAGCGCAACCAAAAGACCATCGGACAGACGCGATGCAAATATGCATCGGGGATCACTCATATAAACGCCCTGCGTGTCCCCACATTGCCGGCAGTGTTAAACCCACTGCTAATTGTTAGATGCGTGTCTGGGATCCAGACACGCATCACAAAAAACGGATGTTCACACGGACACAAGGTGCCGTGTGAACATATTATTATTATTATTATCATTTATTTTGGAGCGCCCTTGATTCCAGGGCGCTGTACATTTCAGGCGGTTACATAAATAACATGGTCAAACAATTACAAAGTGACAATAAGTGACTAACAACTGGTACAAGGGAAAAGAGGCTCTGCCCGCGAGGGGTTACAATCTACAGGGAAAGTGGGGAATGAGACAGAAAGGGGGGTGCAGACATGTTTGTGGGGGGGAGCAGTGCAATCCGGTTAAGGTTGGTTATAGAAATCCTGAAGAGGTAGTATTTTCAGGTTACGTTATGAAGCCGTGAGAGAGGGGGGGAGTCTGAGGTGTTGGGGCAGTGAGTTCCAAAGTGGGGGGAAGCACGAGAGAAGTCTTGGAGACGGTTATGGAGGAGTGATAAGAGGAGAGCAGAGGAGAAGGGCCTGTGAGGAGCGGAGGTTGCGTGGGGAGGTATTTAGAGATTAAGGCAGAGATATATGAAGGGAGGTTATGGAGAGCCTTGTAGGTCGAAGTTGCTACTTGAACTGGATTCGCTGGGAATGGGTACCATGAAGGATTGGCAGGGGGGAGGCAGGGGGGGCGAGGGGAAGGTGAATCAGACGGAGCAGATTAAGGTGGTTTGGAGGGGGGCGAGGTGCTAGCGGGGGGCCAAGAGAGGATGTTGCAGTATCGAGGGGGGGGGGATGAAGGGGGATGGACAAGCTTTTGTGCTTTCAGATTAAGAAATAATTTGGGAATATTTTTTTGGTGGGGGTGACAACAAGGTGAGGGGGGTTTGGATGTGCGGTTTGAAGGGCAGATTTTCAAAGTTTTTCCCAAAGGCCCAAAACCCGTTGCTGGGGAAGATTTTTCCATTAACTTTATAGAGAGATGGGTGGAGAGATGGAGTGGGACGGTGGGAAAAAATGAATTCATTTTCTCCCGTTTTGTTTTAGGAGACGGGAGGAGAAAAAGGAGGAAAGGGAGGACAGCAGTCGGGGACCGGGGGAAAAGGGGCGACATCTGGGCCGGGGATGTAGAGGGTTTTGTCATCCAAAAGGGGTGGTATTGAAACCGGGTTAACAGGAGTGACCGGGCCAAGAGGTAGAAAAGAAGATGGACCCCAAAAATGACCCTGGGGGGACACCGACAGAGGGGGCGAGAGGAGGAGGGAGGGGAAAAATGAGAGACGCGAAAGTCCGTCAGTGAGGTACAGGAGACCCAGGAAAGACCAAGTCCGTGAGCGAGGGGGGAGAGGAGTTGCAGGAGGGAATGGTCGACATTGCAAAGGGCAAAAAAGGCTGAGGAAAGAAACAAGAGTGGCGTGAGGCTTTGGGCAGTTGTAGGGTCGTTGGGGATTTGGGGTTAGGGCGTTTCAGAAGTGGTGGGGAGGAAGCCCGATTGGACGGGTTAAGGGGGAATTGGTGGAGAAAAGGGAGGAAAGTTGAAGAGGGACGTTTGCTCAAGGAGTTTAGGGGCGAAGGGAAGCTGAGAGGGGCGTAGTTGGACAGTGAGGGGGGTCAAGAATGGTTCTTTCCCCAAGCCCTAGACACATTCAGGCTTTCATTTCCGACATTTCACTCTTGAAAAAACTTTTCTACACGACGAAAGGAAGGGTTTTCTAAAATATTGGTGAGTGTTTTCGGCGGGGGGCTGGCACTTTACTCTCCAAAAGATTTAAAAATGAAGAAGTAGAATTGCTTTTTGCATCCTTCGGCCCAGCGCCATCCTTTGTGTATCCAAAAAACCAGACATTTAAAGCTTAACAAAAATCAAAATTAACAAGGTGGACCCCAACACCATGACACTGTACATACCTTTGACACAAAGGAAAGGCCATTGCTAGTAACGCTTATGGACAAGTGACTTTCACCCAAAAAGGGACAAATTGATGAAAAAAAGGCCAGTTTAAAAACGTACTATTAATTGTTTGATTAGTTCATATTATATAGAACGAGGATTTAACTACTGTACTATTTTTCTTAAACACTTCATAAATGACATGTTTAGTGTATAATATAAAAAAATTGTTACATGTATAAATAGGTGTTAAAAATATAGGTTCTTTTAATCTTGTTTTTAACTTATAATTAGGATGAGACTATTTAGAAAATATGATCAGCTTTTTTCTTTTGGTTTGTTCAATGAATTCAGGTTGCAAATGCCGAGCAAGTTGTGTTATGATGATTAAGATGTATTTATTCTGGCACTTATGGTATTAGTTTTTTGTGTTTCTTTACTGCTGCATATAAATGTTGAATTCAATCATTTGTAATTTGAAAAGAAAAAAGGAGGAAACTCACACAAACATAAAATCAGGTGATTCAAAGCTTAAAAAAATAGAAAAGTTTAATGTCCCAAATTGAATACCTGTACAAATACAACCAAGAACACAAGTAACGCACATGCATTTTTTAAAACATAAGTTTTTTTCACAATTGTACATCAAAATTTTGAATTTGATTTCTCTAAAACAAAATATAAAGAAACATAGTCTTGTGACATATCAAATGGAAGCCGGTAAATGTTTTTAAGAAAATGATACCCTTCCCACCTCTTTATCTTAATTCTAGCCCGAGATATGATAGAAAATGTAAAGTCATACAAGGCCAAAATTTGCACTTTTTCAAAACTTTAGAAGTCTGTAAAAAAATTAACTGATGAGGTAAAAAATTCAAAACTTTAAATTTGTAATTAACTAAAGTTGCACTTCATAAAAAAAAATCTAAAGACGTCAGGTAAAAAAAATATTCATATGTGGATCACTTGATATGGAATGACCCATAAGGTTTATTCTGATTTCATGACCGATAGTGATAAAAACATGCATATGTGTCTTTTTATGTAGTGTATGTAAACTTCTGGTTTCAACTTTATAATGAATTAGTACAGGTAGTTTAATGCAGTGCTAAGAGCAAGAGAAATTGGGTCTTGCCAGTGCTACTTATACCATATCTTCAGCCTCATCAAATGAGGAGTTTAATTTTAAAAAGTATTTTGATGACATGGAGCAGGCAGAGCATTGCCGCAGGAGAAAATATTCCGCTCCCATAACAAACAGATTGACCATATTTCAGCAAAATTTTGCTCTTGCTCTCAAAGAGGTAGAAGAGTTCAAATGTTCATCCAAACTGACTGTGCCTGAGGCAATTGTTAGCGATGTTGCCCATGTGGTCACCAACCAAGTTAGTGTCGAGAGGCCATTCTCTACCCTAGAAATAATGAGGTCAGATTTGAGTTCATCTACAGTGGGGAAAAAAGTAATTAGTCAGACACCAATTGTGCAAGTTCTCCCACTTAAAAGATGAGAGAGGCCTGTAATTGACATCATAGGAAGACCTCAGCTATGAGAGACAAAATGAGAAAACAAATCCAGAAAATCACATTGTCTGATTTGGAAAGAATTTATTTGCAAATTATGGTGGAAAAGAAGTCTTTGGTCAATAACAAAATTTCATCTCAATACTTTGTTATATATCCTTTGTTGGCAATGACCGAGCTCAAACACTTTCAGTAAGTCTTCACAAGGTTGGCACACACTGTTGCTAGTATGTTGCCCATTCCTCCATGAAGATCTCCTCTAGAGCAGTGATGTTTTGGGCCTGTCGCTGGGCAACACGGACTCAACTCCCTCCAAAGATTTTCTATGGGATTGAGATCTGGAGACTGGCTAGGCGACTCCAGGATCTTGAAATGCTTCTTACGAATCCACTCCTTTGTTGTCCTGGTGGTGTGCCTGGGATCATTGTCATGCTGAAAGACCCAGCCACATTTCTTCAGTGCCCTTGCTGATGGAAGGAGGTTTGCACTCAAAATCTCACGATACATGGCCCCAATCTTTCTTTCATTTACATGGATCAGTCATCATGGTCCCTTTGCAAAGAAACAACCTCAAAGCATGATGTTGCCAACCCCATTCTTCACAGTAGGTATGGTGTTCTTTGGATGCAACTTAGCATTCTCTTTCCTCCAAACATGACGAGTTGTGCTTCTACCAAACATTCTACTTTGGTTTCATCTGACCATATGACAATCTTCCAATACTCTTCTGGATCATCCAAATGCTCTCTAGCAGACTTCAGATGGGCCCGGACATGTACTGGTTTAAGCAGGGGGACACATCTGGCACTGCAGAATCTGAGTCAATGGTAGCGTAATGTGTTACTGATGGTAGCCTTTGTTAGGTTGGTCCCTGCTCTTTGTAGGTCATTCTCTAGATCCCCCGGGTGTTTCTGGGATTTTTGCTCACCGTTCTTGTGATCATTTTGACCCCATGGGATGAGATCTTGCGTGGAGCCCCAGATCGAGGGATCTGGGACCCACAGTTGATTTCTTCACACCAAGCTGCTTGCCTCTTGCAGATTCAGTCTTCCCAGCTTGGTCTACCTATGAAGTCAATTACAGGCTTCTCTCATCTTTTTAAGTGGGAGAACTTGCACAATTGGTGGTTGACTTTTTTTTCCCCACTGTATGAAGGAGGATCTGATGGAGGCTATACCATTTCTCAGAACAAATTCATAGACTTATTAAACATATGTTAAAGCGAATTTATGTGGTGTTTACCAGGCTTATAGTGGCATATCCTGTGCGTTCCGCTATAAGTCTGGTGTTTTAGAAGTACACGTTGACCAGTGCGCACTTCTAAAGCACTGTGGGCCAGCTTCCAATCACCCTCCCTTTTTGCACTGGCAAGAAGTGAAATAATTTCTTTTGCTGGCCACACAGTACGCGCCGGGAATACTTTGTTCTATCATAGCACTCAATAAGAGCTATGATTTTACTGTATTTGTGGGCTGTACTTCGGACGCCTTGCGGCACGATTACACCCTGAAGTACGGCCCGTACTTGTATTCCTATAAACATATTTTATGTTCTACCTAAATAGCTTGATTATTATATCATAAGGTGATAAAAAGCCTGATGTTTCCATTTTACTGCATTACAGTTATCACTTAAACATGCGCCGTGCATGAGAGAGTCGGAGTTAGGGAAATTAAGAGGTCGGAGCTTTGGCTTACCGATTTCACAGCCCGGGCTGCATGGCCTAGTGCTGGAACAGAGGTGAGCTGAAAAGTGAGTATGAGATGTTATTTTATTTTTTGATTAACTTGTAACCCACTAAAACCGTGGGATGCAGCTGGCTCATTCCTGGCTGCTGAGAACACTGGCTTGTCCATACTTGGGAGTTTTTAATACAGTGGAGCGCAGTCACTTGGCTGTGTTCGTAACTACCATAGAAGAGAATGGAGAGTGATGTGTAGATGCGCTGTCCCTCCCCCCATCTGTTTTACAGGGCTGGCGACAAATGTCTTTGTTATGGCATTTTATAGATGCCTGTAGTTTGTCTCAGAAGTTCCAATGCTGGTAGATTAAAGTTACAATAAAAAGAATGGGAAGAGGCTTTACTGTCATTTTTGAAAACCTAGCCAGGACTGCATTAAAACAAAGAAATAATGGGTAATTAGTGTTCCTGCCACCACTGGAGCTTAGGTAGTAACATTACATACATTATTGGTCTCAATGGTCACATGCTATACATGTGGGCAGTGACCACTAAGGCCAGTGATCGGCTAATGGTCACATAAGCTGTGTGTATGATGTCACTACTCGGGTGCACCATTAAATAAAAAAGAAATAAAATCACAAAACAGTAAATAATATTTGTGTTCTGAATAAGTCAATGGGGTGTTTCAACATTGTATCTACTTAGAGGAAAGCTATAATGGTGAGAAGGACATCAACGTACAGAAACATATTTATACTCATAGCTAACATAAGGGATATGTTTTTGGGGAAAATGTTATATAAAGAAAAAAATATTTTGGATTTTATTTTTTCATTCTGTGTTTCCTTAGAATGGGAATTATAAATTAAAGGTAAAGTGCCGCGGAATATGTTGGCGCTATACAAATAAATATTATTATTATTAAAGGGGTTGTCTCACTAAAGACATTGATGGAATAGCTCAAGAGCGAGCCCTTTGATGTTTGTGGGACTGAGAGGTGGTCTGGACTCTGCCGTTAAATTCAATAGGAGTTTCCAGTACAGCCAAGCAAGTCGGCGGGACCTACACTTATCGGATGTTAAAGGGGTTTTCTCACCACAATGATTGACCTTTAATATGTATGGAAAGGTAAATATTGCCAAATACATAACGGTTTTGATTTTCAGGAGATAAAGAAGATTTTATGTACTGCTAGTGTGGACAGGTTTCTCTTGGTTACCAACTGCCTCTCTGTACTCTCTCATTGCTCCAACCTGCCCTCCACCATGGTGAGTCACGCCCTGCTGTGTCCTATCTCTAGTACAGGGGCTTGCTTACCTAAGTTAATGACAAGTGTTAAAGGGGTTATGCCACGATGTAATGTTGACGTGGGATCCTCCAAAATGGGTATTTAATCACTTTTCTAAATATATGTGATTACAAAAAGTGAAGCCTCTGAGAGTTACAGCTTTCTTTACAAGCCCTTAGTTACTTAAAAGTTTGCATTAGACACAACCAGCAGCTGACAGGAGCTGATCTGGCCGCGCTTGCGTGTTTGCACTTCTTATCTGATGACAGGGAATTTGAACAAGCTGGCAAGGGCTGTGGAGAAAAAGCAGTGAATCAGCCCTGTGTCTTTTATATATAGAATCCACTGGTTGTAATGTAATTATTTCAGTGAACATTGCACACGCTCCCTGCTTCATGGCTGTGTTCTCAGCCCCCCTCTCCCTCCCAGCATGTTTGTTATTTTCTCTTCTGAGCAGATTAAGAGGTAAGGAAGTCACTTCTTGGCAAAACCCCTTTAACCCTCAGAGCTCTAGCTTTTTGCATTACACTTTATAAACCTCCTCACTCATGTCACTGTAACAACAGAATTGTAGAACCGCCAACAGCCTGAACAAGAAGTGAGAGTCTGAAGCTGGCAGTGGCTCTGTGAAACAGCATGGTGAGACAAACCCTTTAATGGCATATCCTAGCGATATGCCATCAATGTACTTAGTGAGACAACCATTTTAAATATATGTGCAATCCAAATACAAAACTGTGACTCTTCCCACAAGACCTCTTACAGCCATGTCAACTTAGATATAAAAGTTATAAAAACACATGGCTGGAGAGGATAACAGTTTTCCCCTAGCCACCTAAGCAAATAAAGTATCCAAATGTATGATGGGGAAAGGCTTGGAGGTTTACTTCTATGAGACTGGATCACACATCAAATTCTATGGCGCTTTAGGAGATGACAAACTGGGCCCATCATTTCTGCAAATACCAAACCCTTAAATATTTAATTGTTTGTAATTTCTTCTTCTTACAGTTAGAAACTAAAATCTCTCTGTATAGATGAGAGGTACATTTATTAAAATTCCATGCATACAATATGCTCATAAATGCATATAATTTTAGGATATGCTGCATTTTCTTTTAAATTACAGAATGCTCTATTGGTTGTGGATTTGCCATAGTTTTCCCTAATTATTTTAAAGTGCGTCAGTTTCAAAACATTGAGACTTTTTATAGAAACATCAATTTGAAAACTAGAACAGCACTTAAAAAGTTGTATGATATTTTAGAAAACAAAGGAGGAGGAATGCAACAGAACTACTGCAACTGTACATTTCAAGCCCCATGTAATCGATCCACAGCAACAAAAAAATAGCGGCATCAGCATGTCTAAAAACTTCAAGATTTATTTTTTCAAGTGATACAAGTGCAACATTTCAGCTACAAAAGCCTTTTTTTATTAAACTTGAAAAAGGCTGTTTGTAGCTGAAACGTCGCATTTGTACCACTTGGGATTTTTTGGACATGCTGATGCAGCTGTTTTTTTGTTGCTATGTATACAGTGGGGAAAATTAATTATTTGATACACTGGCGATTTTGCAAGGTTTTCCCATCTACAAACAATGGAGAGATCTGTAATTTTTATCGTAGTTACACTTCAACTTTTGAGAGAATCTAAAAAAAAATCCAGAAAATAACATTGTATGATTTTTTAAAAATTAATTAGCATTTTATTGCATTAAATAAGTATTTGATACATTAGAAAAACAGAACTTTATATTTGGTACAGAAACTTTTGTTTGCAATTACAGAGGTCAGACATTTCTTGTAGTTCTTGACCAAGTTTTCACACTGCAGCAGAGATTTTGGCCCACTCCTCCATACAGATCTTCTCCAGATCTTTCAGATTTTGGGACTGTCACTGGGCTACATTGAGTTTCAGCTCCCTCCAAAGATTTTCGATTGGGTTCAGGTCTGGAGACTGGCTAGGCCATTCCAGGACCTTGAAATGCTTCTTGCAGCACAACTCCTTAGTTGTCCTGGCTGTGTGTTTCAGGTCTTTGTTCTGCTGGAAGACCCAGCCACGACCCATCTTAAATGCGCTTAAGGTTGTTGGCCAAAATCTTGCGATACATGGCCCATCCATTCTCCCTTCAATACGGTGCAGTCGTCCTATCCCTTTTGCAGAAAAACACCCCAAATTATGATGTTTCCACCTCCATGGTTAGGTCGATGTTCTTGGAGTTGTTCTCATCCTTCTTCTTCCTCCAAACACAATGGGTGGAGTTAATACCAAAAAGTTCTATTTTGGTCTCATCTGAAAACTTGACCTCCTCCCGTGCCTCCTCTGGATCATCCAGATGGTCATTGGCGAATTTCAAACGGGCCTGGACATGTGCTGGCGTGAGCAAGGGGACCTTGCGTGCCTTGCAGGATCTTAATCCATGGCGACGTAGTGTGTTACTAACATTAACCTTTGAGACTATGGTCCCAGCTCTATTCAAGTTATTGACCAGGTCCTCCCGTGTAGTTCTGGGCTGATATCTGACTTTTCTCAGGATCATCCTTACTCCAGGAGACGAGATCTTGCATGGAGCCCCAGACTGTGGAATATTGACAGTCATCTTGTGTTTCTTCCATTGTCTAATAATTGCACCAACAGTTGTTGCCTTCTCACCAAGCTGCTTGCCTATTGTCCTGCAGTCCATCCCAGCCTGGTGCAGGTCTACAATTTTATCCCTGGTGTCCTTGATCTGGGCCATGATGGAGAACTTGGAGTGTGATTGATTATGTGGATAAGTGTCTTTTATACAGGTAACAAGTTCAAACAGGTGCAATTAATGCAGGTGATGAGTGCAGAGTAGGAGTGCAGAGTAAGTCCTTAACAACCTTTGACATATGAGTATGTCCTGGGGCTGCTAAGGGGCTTTGTAGCGGGTTTGCGGCGCCCCAGACAGGAAGTAATGAAACCGCCATATTGGTACACCAGGTGTAGAAATGATCGCACCCCCTAGTGGTGAAGCACCCTATGGAGACTCAGTTACAGTAAAAAAAAATTAAAAAAAATGTTTTAATGTGTAAAAAAAAAAAAAAAAATTATTAAAAGTTCAAATCACCCCCTTTTGCCATTTAACAAATAAAAAAAATAAATAAAAAAGTTACACATATTTGTTATATCTGAAAAAGTCAGATCTATTAAAATATAACATAGTTTATCCTGTAGATTGAACACTGTAGAAGAAAAAAATTTCCAAGTGCCAAAATTGTGTTTTTTTTTAATAAAATTGATTTTAAAAGTCGCATGTGTTCCAAATTGGTACCAATAAAAAGTACACTTCAGCCCGCAAAAAAATGCACCCTCACTCAAGCCCCTAGGTGTTAGTACAAAAAAATTATTGGTCGCAAAAAAGCCGCCGTGGCGCAAATTTAAAAAAATCTAAAATGTTTGGAATTTTTTTTTACGGTACCAAAGGATAACAAAAACTCTACGCGTTTGGTTTTTCTGGAATCGTATCAGGCTGCAGAATACAGGGAACAAATGATTTATACCGGAGACATGGTGCAAGTAGGTTTTTTTTCACATTTTTTTTACACTTGGAATTTTTTTGCGGTATATTCTAAAGTACAATGAATGACACCATTAGAAAGTACATCTTATTCTGCAAAATAAAAGCCCTCATATGTCTAGTTAGGTGGGAAAAAAAAATATGGCTCTTGTAAGGCAGGGAGAAAAAATCAAACAATGTGATTTTTCTGGATTTTTTTAGATTCTGTCCCTCACAGTTAAAGTGTACTTACGATAAAAATTTACAGAGCTCCCCATTCTTTATAGGTGAAAAAACTTGCAAGCTCGCCAGTGTATCAAATACTTATTTTCCCCACTGTAGGTCATGGGAGCAGTTTTTGTTCCATACTTGATTTAATAACTGTTAATTCTGATTGCAACAATATTGTAGTCTTGCTTCTGGTTACTGTGTAAATTGCTTTAGTCATATACTTATA
The DNA here is from genome assembly GCA_025379985.1 of Phyllomedusa bahiana. Taxonomy (NCBI): domain Eukaryota; kingdom Metazoa; phylum Chordata; class Amphibia; order Anura; family Hylidae; genus Phyllomedusa; species Phyllomedusa bahiana. The sequence continues at coordinate 89,547 of JAODAL010008064.1, forward strand.
AAGAGGTGCTGAGTCAGGTACTCAAGTTATGACCATACGCCCGAGAAAGACATGTCTTATGAATACAGTTAACAAAAACTATCCTGTAAGGAACTATACAAATTAAAATTTGTTGATTTTTTATTTTTTTTTTAAATAAACTAAATAAAACCATTTCTAAAATTTGTCCATATGTTCAATGTTTCAGTATTCTTTGCCCAACTTCAAATCTTGAAACCAAGACAACACCTTGAAATTGATCAATAGTGCCTCACCATTACAAGGCTTCAAGCAGGATGCTCACAGACGGAGGTGTCCACTGAGCTTAGAGTGTCATCAGCAGGTTGCATTAGAGATACAGAGTAACAGAAAGGCAAAGAAGTAGACCTTGGCTACCTTGCACACTGATGTGGAATCGGATGATGAATGCCACACAACTCCAGGCACATATAGGGGAGGTGAGAGGCAACTAGAGGTCACGTCAGACCATTTGTAACTGTTTACATCATCGTGGTCTGTGTGCTAGATGACCGCAAGAGTACCTGACCACACCACCGGGCACAGGGAGCATCTGCGCTGGTTGAATGACCTGTGGTTCTCAATGATGAAAGTCGATTTGGCTGCCAACAATGTTGAAGACGCTATGCATCAGCCACTGTTGTCAGCAGACAAGCCTTTGATGGTGGTGGTGGATTGTGGACGGGCAGTTGTGTCTAGTCAATACAGAACTGCCCTACACTTTGTGAATGGTACAGTGAGAAGCCTCTACTACTTGAATAACATCATTAATCATTGTGCCTCTGCGTGAACAACATCATCTTCATGAATGACAATGCTCCTGCTCATCAAGGTCACATTTTTAGGGAACAGGTGTTGGAGACAAGGATGCCTTAAATGGAATGTACCTTAAATGGAATGGCCTGCACTTTCTCCAGACCTGAGCTCTTTAGAAAATGTGTAGGATCAGCTAAGTCACTGTGTAGAACTCTGTGCCCCTCAACCTCAATGACCTGAATGCCACCCTTGAAGAAGAGTGGGCTGCCATGCCTCAGCAGTCAATAACTCAACTTGTGAACAATAAGATGTTGTTGTCAAGCTGTAATTGATGCTCAAGGCCAAGTGACACGTTATTGAGACATTGACATTTTTGGTGGTGTATACCTCCATTGTTGTTGACTTTTGTTTCATTAAATTGTTTGCGATGAGAAAATCATGCAATGAGTTAAATGGTCGACTTTCATGACAAAATATCACTGTAGCATGACATTTTTAACTTTTCCATGAATTTCACTAGAAAGCCAAATATCCCTATTTTTTTGGAGTAATATATAAATAAAAACATAATATGGCTATTATAACACCACATAGATACATCATGTTGAATTTTCTTTTTAGAACTATATGAAACATATGTTTAGAATGCTTAAATCCAGTTTTTGGAAAGGACAGAAAAGTGCGTAAGGCTTCCCTTTTCCGTCCTTAATCAAACTTTATTTTTAAGTGAACACAACAGGATCGGCATCAAACAGCTGCCTTTAAGGTTTGCTCAAATGTGCTGTGAATCCAACCAAACTGTGTGTCGCACTCGCATACATTACTTTCTAAGAGCGATCCTCTCTAGTTCAATTTTGTTTTATCTTTTGAAAGTAAAATGGATATCACAACTTGTTCTTTCTATGTCACAGATGTCCTTCAGAGATGACAGTGGATGACGGGTTTCATGTACCTAGCATTCGTTTCCGCTAGGGACTGAAAAAAAGCCAAGCAGAGAAACAACCATTAAAAGGTATGTGCTCAATGAGGAAGATGTGTGTACCAAATATGTGGACAGAATAAAATAGGGTATATTTATCATGTCCGCTTTGCCTGAAATCATGTCGTACATACTTTACACCACATTTGTTATGTGTTTTAGACGTTTCTAAAACCTTCTGCGCCTCCTCTGACAAAAAGGGCATGGGCTCTGTAAAAGGGTACTTTGCATAAAAGAGCGTGGCTTAGTGTGCATTGCCGTGCCACAAAATTTTGGCATGGTATGTGGTATTAAGAGAGTCAACTTATAAAAGTTATATCTCCAATAAATCACAGCATTACAAATAATAAATCACAAGCTCTAACAAAAGTGAGTACACCCCTCACATTTTTAATATTGTATTTTAATGTATATTGTCTTTTAATGGGTTTTACAGCTCACAAAGAAAAATTATAGAACACCAAGAATCCTTAAACCGCTCACAGAAAAATTTAAATTCTCAGTAAAATAGCTAATCTTTATTTATATACATTAAAAAACCATAGCATCAATCTGCCAGGTGGAGTAAATTATACCCCTATCTTAATATATAACACACTTCACCCTATTTATAAAATGAGGTATAAAGGGCAAAGAGAGCAGGATAACCAATGTAAATATGATCAGCTACCAGGGCTGTGGAGTCGGAGTCGGTGCCTATTTTGCGGGAGTCGGAGTCGTCCTAAAATGGACCGACTCTGACTCCCAAAATATAGAAGTTGGTCCAGTTAGTTCAATGCAGTGCAAAGAGCAAGAGGAATTGGGTCCATACAGTGCTGCTGATCCCATATCTTCAGCCTTATCACATGAGGAGTGTAATTGATGACATGGAGCAGGCAAAGCGCTGCTCCAGGAGAAAAGATTCTGCTTCCATAGCAAACAGAGTACAGCAAATTTTTCACCTGCTTTCAAAGAGGTAGAAGAGTTCAACCATTCATCAAAACTGATTGTGGCTGAGAAGAAATCCTTTATACCAGGACCGTGTTAGAGATGTTTCCCCTGTGGTCACCGCTTTGCCCCCAACCCAAGTTAGTATAGAGAGGCCGTTCTCTAGCCTGGAAATAATGAGCTCAGAAGTGAGGTCGTCTATGAAGGATCTAGTGGAGGCAATACTATTTGTTAGAACAAATCCACAAATGTTCCCGCAGTGTTTTACATATTTACAATTTTTTGTGTTCTAAAGTCATATCCAATAAATATATTTTACACTGACAAGCAAAATGGTAAAAATGTTTTGAACTTGTGACTTTCAGGCTCCATATCTCACCATCCACTACAGCTTTGTACATGAGGCTACTGTAATTTTGTATAATCATCTTACCTATCTGAAGCATAAATTTGACTTGCAAGTATTTAGCATCTGCTTAGTTCTGCAGATTCTTGTCCTGTAACTGTATTGTTACTATTTTCCTCCTAAAAATTAAATGTTAATTTTTATTATTTTGTTAGTATTTGGGAAATCCACCTTTGGTTTTCAGTACTGCCTGAATCCTTCTGGGCTCCGAATCCATTTCAAGAATATCTTGACCAAAATCTGATGCCAGGTCTCTTCTAAACATTCCCAATGTTGGTACAGACTGGACTTGGATACAAATACAGCTTTTTCTTCAACTCTACCCACAAGTGTTCAAAAGATCAAAACATTGTTACCCTTTTGCTTGCCAGTGCCTTTTCTACCTAAATATCTTGACTATTGTATCATGAGGTGATGAAAAGCCTGATGTTACCATTTTACTACAGAAAAGTTATCACTTAAACATGCGCCGTGTATGAGGGAGTCAGGAGTCCGGAATCGGAGGTTTGGGAAATTGAGGAGTCGGGGCTTTGGCTGACCGACTCCACAGCCCTGTCAGCTACACCAGGGTATCACTCAGATATAAAGAGTCACCACATCGCATAGATAAGCAGCCTATGTACATCACCTTCCACATGTAAATGATACACTCACGGTTCTGTAGTCCTCATATATGAATGATATCCTTGCTGTATTCCAAGTAGCTTAAAGAAACCATAGGGCCACAGTTGGTGGTGCACCCCTAATTATGATCCTTTCTCCAACAGAGATAGGATCCTCCTGAGATAGGATCATAATTAGGGGTGCACCACAAACTGTGGTCCTATGGTTTCTTTCAGCTACTTGGAATACAGCAGGAATATCATTCACATATGAAGACTACAGAACTGTGAGTGTATCATTTACATGTGGAAGGTGATGTACATAGGCTGCTTAGCTATGCAATGTGGTGACTCTTTATATCTGAGTGATACCTTGGTGTAACTGATGATATTTACAGTGGTTATCCTGCTGTTTTTGTCCCTTTTATACGTCGCTTTAGGTAAGAAGCCGAAATCAGGGCAACGTTGTGCTGCCTGATTGCTGCCTGGTCAAACGGAAAAAAAAAAATTATAATTATTAGATATTTGAATAGCTAATACATTAAAAAGTATAAACAAAAAAAATGAAAACCGTTACCCCCTTTAAAGGGATTTAAAGAAAAAGTAAAAAAAAAAAAGTGTGAAAAAAAATAAAAAAATAATAAAAAAAAATTATTTAGTAAAAAAAAAAATTGTGCGTGCATTACCACAAAAAAAAACCCACATATTATATCCACATGACCATAATAACCTGTAGAAAAAATTTTAGCAAGTTTATTAAGTGAAAATGTAAGGTGAAAAAAAAATAAAAAAAAAAAAAAATTTGAAAAAATGAAAAAACTTTCTGCATTATTTATAAGTGAACTTAAACTTTTCCCCCCCCAAAAAAGACAACTTGTCATGAATAAAATGGGGCCCCTATGAGAGACAGACAGCCCAGAAGTGTTTCTTAGGATATGTCTACTTTTAGGGACAAAAAAACGACCTGAAAACAATTATAAAACGCATGAAGGGTTTTTTCTGCCCACTCGTAAAACGGAAAAAGGGGTTTTTTTTTGGCGCTTTTTTTTGTTTTTTGGAGGTCTTTGCTTGTTTTTAATGAATCACAAATTTAACCCTTTTGGATGTAAATTTCCCCCCAAAAAGGTGGATTTAAAATTTTAAGTATCACTTCCTTTAGATCACTGTAGCCATTTTGAGCACTTGTCCTTTGTGTGCGTCTGTTGCTATACTTTATTAAATTTTGCCCCAGATTTTTGCCCCCAAAACCCACAAAAACCCAATTATTTTTCCCAATACAGCAGAAAAAGTTTAGCACAAAATCTTAAAGAAAAGGTTTTTTAGGGGCAAAACCCCAAAAAAAACCATTTTTTGCGCCAAATTTCCCTAAAAAAAAAAATTTTTAGTGTCAAAGCGAGATTCCTTATTAGTGCCAAAATCTGTAAAGATCGGATTTTGCCCCCCAAAAAAATTTTCCAAATAAAAAAAAAACGGGGATTTTGGGCCCCCGAAAATTTTTCCGAAAAAACCGTTATTTTTTTTTGGTCAGAAGCGAGAAACTTTATTGGCCCAAAATATGTTCGAAAGGATGTTGGGCCCAAAAATCCGTAAAAAAAAATGGTTTCGGGCGCGAAATCCTTAAAAAAAAGTATTTTTGCACCAGAAGCGGTTACTGAAATATTTTGGCGCAAATAAAGTTAAGTTTTTTAGGGGAAAAAAATCTGAAAAAAAAAAAAGGATTATGGGCAAAACCCGTAAAAAAAACGTTTTTTTTCCAAAGTAGTTTACTTTTTTTAGCGAAAAAATATTTTTAAAAAAAAAGGATTTGGCACCAAAAACTGTAAAAAAAAAAAATTCTGCCCCAAATCCAAAAAAAAAACATTTTTTTGGCTGGGAAAAGCGAGAACTTTATTAGGCCAAAAATTTTTAAGAAAAGGTTTTTCACCAAAATCCCAAAAAAATGGATTCGACGCCAAAAATCCTAAAAAACTATTTTTAACGAAAAATATATGAATTGCCAAAAACGTTGGGCCCAAGAGTCTTTTTTTACAAAAGGTACAGAAAAGGACACTTCCGACCTTTGTAGCAATTTGAAAAGGGATTAACCTTTGTTACCCTTTTTTTATAGGGGGGACTTGGGTCTCTTGGGGGGGGTTTTTCATTAAAAAAAAAGCGGAAAAAACGCTTTGAAAAGCGCCCCAAAAGACGTCCGCCGCTTTCATAGACTCCGTAGTAAATTTTTGCCGGTTGGCGTTTTTTTAAAAAATGTTGCAAAAAAACGCCGTAAAAAAAAGAGCTAAAAAGAAACTAGTGTAGACAGCAGCGTTTTTCAATGAAGTTATGGGAGATGATTTCTGTGTTTTTTACATTTTTTTGAAAAAAGAAAAACGCGAAAAAAGGGCGTTTTTCTGTGCATGTAGACAACCTTAAATTCCCGGGGGGCCGGAGAAGAAGCAGGGGCACGATGCTGTTTTCCCGCACCCACAAAGACCCAAGGAGCTCACTTTTCTGTCTTTCCCTTTGCTGTGGCATGTAAAAAAAATAAAAAAAAAAGTTACATAGTTTTTAAGGCCCAAAAAAAAACGTCCCTCCCGTTCGCCTATTTTTCTAAGGTCTTGATCCAGAGGAGGCAAAAACCCCCAGAGGTAGAAGTCAATGTCCTCATTTTTTGGGAAAAAAATTCCCTTCCCAATCCAATCTGGCATTTGGAAAAAATCCCTGGATAAAAGACCTTCTCCCGAACCTGACACTTTTTGTTTATATTACGCTCCGAAATGCATCCAAACCCTTTTTGAACTTGTTATTTAATTCACCATGAAAAAGTTCCCTTTACAGAGGTTCCACGTCTCACGCTCTAACAGTAAAGAATCCCTTTTTTTTTAGTAAAACTTTCGTTTTCCCAAGACGTAGAGGTGCCCCCCTTTTTCTGATACGTCCTGGGTAGAAAAAAATCTTGAGAGAGAATTCTTTTTGCCTTTAATATATTTAAACAAAATTTTATGTTTTCCTCCCCCCCCCCCAACCCGAACTTTTTCTCTGAATAAATAAACCCAAAAATTTCTAATCTTTCTGGGTTTGCAGTCCACCCCGTCCTTTTTTTACTTTTTTTGCCCCCCTTTTTATCTGTTCAAGCTCTACAATTGTCTTTTCCTGTGCACTGGTGCCCAAAACTGTACACAATATTCCATCTGTGGTCTGACCAGTTATTTGAATAATGGGAGAATAATGTTCTCATCGTGTACATCTATGCCCCTTTTAATACACCCCATGATCTTATTTGCCTTGGCAGATGCTGCCTGACACTGACTGCTACAATTAAATTTACTGCCCACCAGAATTCCCAAGTCCTTCTCCATGTCACTCTTACCCAGAGTTTTTCCATTTAACATATAATCATGGAATGGATTTTCCTCCCCATGTGTAAAACCTTGCATTTAGCTCTGTTAAACCTCATCTGCCATTTCTCTGCCCAGGTCGCCAACTTATCCAGATCCCTTTGTAATAACAAATGATCCTCTATTGTGTTGATTACTTTACAGAGCTTAGTACCATCTGCAAAGATCGATATTCTACTGTGCAATCCATGTGTAAGATCATTAATTAAAATATTAAAGAGAAATAGAGCCCAATAGTGAATCCTGTGGTACCCCACTAGTAGCAGGGATCCAGTCTGAGTATGCACCGTTAATTACCACCCTTTGTTTTCTATCACTGAGCCAGTTACTTACCCACTTGCACACATTTTCGCCAGTCCAAGCATTCTCATTTTATTTACCAACATTTTATGTGGCACAGCATCAGATGCCTTATCAAAATCTAAATATATGCCCACCACTGTCTCACCCTGATCCACTTGAAACGCAAAGATGCAAAAACTGAAAAAAAATGTGTCATTAAAGGGGTTGTGTGAGAATCCCCAAAAAATAAGAACACATAATGGAGGTATATTAAAGAGAAGCAGTAACTGTCCATCACAATCCAGTGTGTAAGCTACTTACAGAGCTGTTAGATCGCATATTATTGCTTTGTTGGAGGTTTCTCCTCACTTAGCCAGTGATCAGAGCTACAGTTGCTAGGCACGCTGTATCAAAATTACATTTTCTACAAAGCCTCATTCCTCCCAGCTGAGCTAGAGTGTTCCGTCCCCTCTGCTCCGCACAGCGTCAGTGCTGCTGCTAACACTGGCTGACACCATAAGACGTATTCATGTGCTTAAATGTATATATAAGCATAGGTGAACGTCTATACCAGTGTTTCTCCAGTCCTCAAGACCCAATAACAGGTCAAGTTTTCAGGATCTCCTCAGTGTTGCACAAATGATATAATTATGGTCAGTGCATGAAAAATATTAAAAATTTATTCCACTCCTCTTTTGCCATTTTACAAATAAAACAATTAAAAAATAGTTACACATAATTGTTGTTGCCATGTAAAAGCCCAATCTATTAAATTATAACTTCATTTTTCCCATCCAATAAACACCATAAAAGAAAAAAAAAAATCTCACTCACTCAGATCCATAGGTGGAAAAACAAAAAAGTTATTATTTTCTGAAAATGGCGCTGCAGCATAAAGTTCAAAAATAGTTTTTATTTTTTTTAGACCTACTAAAACATAACAAATCCCTACATATTTGGTAAGGGTGGAATTGTACCGACCTGCAGAATAAAGAGAACACATCACTTATACCTTAGGCTATGTTTACACGGCGTAATTGCGGCGTGCATTTCGCTGCGTATTTGCGCTTGATACACGGCGAGATGCGTGCTGCAATTACAGTAATCCATAGCTCTCATAGAGAACTATGGATTACGATCGTATTGTACACGCGGGGAGATAAGTGACATGTCATTTATTCGTGCCGATTACGCTCCGCTGACCATGCATGGGGCTGCTGGCCTCCCTGCGCCTCGGGAGTACGCGCTCCCGAAGCACACCGTGTACTGCAGTGCGTACTGTACGCGCAGCACACACCGTGGGAACATACCATCTGTGTATGTTCACACGGCTTATTTAGCTGCATATTTCGGAACGAATTTCGCTGCGTATTGCGCTTTATACGTTGCAAAATGTGCGCCAAATTACAGCAATACATAGCTCTCATAGAGAGCTATGGATTACGTGTTGTCTCCCTGCGCGTACATCTAAACTAGCTTTCATACCACTATGTAGACCAAAAAATTTATTTAGTTATGACTCCTGAAGGGTGACAAAAGAAAAAAGAAAAGGCTTGGACACTGAGGGGTTAAACATGAGATGTGAGTGCATATGTATGGGTGTGTGTGTATATGTATGAATATTTTATATGTATGTGTGTGTGTATGTGTGTATGTTTATGTATGTTATGTGTGTGTTATTTATATATATATATATATAATTATATATTATATTATATATATTATTATATATTATATATATATATATATATATATATATAAATATAAATATATATATATATACACTACTATTGCTTCAAAATCTTAATATGTTTATCGGGATTAGTATCATTCATACAAAATATATTTCATCTATCTGGATAAATTTTTCTCTAGAGAGAGAGAGTGATAGAGAAAGATGGATATCTATCCAGATAGATACAATATATTTTGTGTGAATTTGTGGCTTTTTCATGGTGTGTATAAACCATTTTTTCACATAAACTAATGGATACACTTTTTGTGAAGCAGGAACAGCTAAATGCACCTCGTTGTTTATTTGTTTGTTTAGCGAATCACTCTTCGCTGTCACATAAAAAGGGCGGATGACTCCCAGCCATTCTGCGCCCCTCCCCAATTTATTTAGCCGTCCCCTTGTCCCCTCTCCACACTACGGAGCTCTCGTCTCTAAAAGTCATCTGGGGGACGAAAAACACGCATGCTCTGTCAGCCAGACCGGGAATAACTGGCAGACCCCCGTCCTCTCAAGTACTCCGTTTTCTAGCGGGTTTTGCTAAAGGAGAGCCTAGGGGCCAATTTGATGTCTTAATGATTACCCCCCGACAAAACCACAATATTTTTTAAAAAAGGTATTTAGAAATTTTTTTAAATTTGACATTTCCTTTTCACATTTAGATTTTTTTTTTTCCCCTCTATTCCCGGAGAACCCCTTTAAGTACTTTTCAGGCATTCGGCTTAAAGGGTTTAATTCTGCAGCAATTCTGGCAGCACTCATTTTGAGAAGACAGCTCTGGAAGACGCTGGGGATTCACTAAACTTTTTTTGGTCGACCATGGGGGGCCTGTTCTGAGTGGAACCGGTGGTGTTAAACCGCTGTATGGGCTGGCCACTGTGCTGCGTCAGGATGTTTGGGAAACTTTTTAAAGCTGGGCATCTTTTTTGTAAAGCAACAATTCTTTTTTTTTTTTTTAGATCCTCAGAAGTTTTTTGCCATGAGGGCCATGTTGAACTTTCCCTACCAATAGAGACTGTGAGAGCGATAAAACCAAATTTAACAACCGCTCCCCATTCACACCTGAGACCAATGATCAATGACAGCGGGAGGGAAAATGGGAATGTATAAAGGGGCTGCGCCAGATAATTTCGCAGCCCAAATCGGGCAGCCCCTTTGCTACATTTCTAAAAGTCCCGCATGCCATTATCAGGTGCATTACACAGCGCCCGCGGCACTTTGTAATACGCCTGATTTTGGGGTGGCGTGCGGGAGGGGGGGTGGGGTGGAATAGGTAAACCAGTTTCAAAGTGGTGTGCCTGAGCCAGAAATGTCTTCTTCGCGGATGGTGAGATACGGAGCCTGGAAGTCCAAATTTTTAAAAATTTTTTAATTTTTTTTTTTTCTTGTCAGTGTAAAATTTTTTATTTGGGCATGACTTTTGCACACAAAAAAAATTGTAAAATGCAAAACACTGCAGGAACATTTGGAAGTCCTGAAAATTTTCTGAGAAATATATTGCCTCCATAGATCTTTCATACATACCTCACACTGATTCATTCAGGGAGAGAAGGGCTCTTACAAACTTGGGTTTTTTGGGGAAAGCTGACCACAGGGGGAACATCTCTAACAATGTCAGGGGATAAAGGATGTTTGCCTCATGCCACAGTCGTTTTGATGAATGTCGTTAAACTATTTTACTTCTTTGAAGTGACAGATATCTGGATGAATAAATTTGCTGAAATCTTGTTTGCATGGGAGCAGAATCGTTTCCCCTGGTAGGCAGCACTTTGCCTGACACTCACTTGTTTGCATCACATTACTCTACCTCATTGAGGAGGCTGATGGATATGGGAAACAGCAGCCAATGTGCCGGACCCCAATTCCTCTTGATACTCTGAATTGAACTAATAACTGGGACCAAACTTATTATATATTTTGGGGTCGAGTTGGTCCCTTTTATGTCGACTCCGAACTTCCTGACAAAATAGCCTCTCAAGGACTCACTCGACTCAGAATCCTACGCCTGGGATTAAGTTTGTATGTAGATATGTATAATTTACTGTACATGGTAAAAATCCTTTTTTTTTAATTACCATCAGCTCATTTTCTAAATGTTTTTTTGTTGTGTTCTTACCCATGAATATTGCAGTGATCAATGTCATAGTCTCTTTAGACATTGATGAGATTATTAAATGGCGATGTATGGATTCTTATAGGATAAGGCTTTGCACCATCAAGCTTGAAGCAAATGTATCTCAATTGTGATTGGAGATGTTGATAAGGTTGCAGGGGGTCTGCATTTTGTGTGTGATAAAGTATTGTCAAAAAAACCTTACCACTAATAAGATGTAACCTGCCTTAAATTATATAGTGAATTATTAAGTCTTTCTGTACTAAATTAACCTATAGGACTTCTAATAAGAAAAAAAAAATTAAACTTTGTGTGTAAACACTGCTTCCTAGTTGTCCCTTCTATGATTTGTATGGATGTGGCTAAACGCATTCATAATTGTCATGTAGTTGTAAGGTCATTTCCTCGGGATAATATGTTTTAAAGGGGTTCTTGCACGATGCTAATGTTGAGTGGGATTCCTCCATAATGGGTTCTTAATACACTTTTACTAACATATATGTGATTTAACATGAAGATTGCAGGTCTGAGAAGAGCTACAGCCTTCCTGTTAATGACTTGGTTACTTCAAAGTAGTCTATTAGATATGTCTGACAGAAGCTGGACGGGCTTGTGCGAGAGAGCTTCTTATATGAGGAGACTGTGCTGCTGAAGTTTTTAATGGACGGGTTAGCAATATTGTATTTTCTTTTGTATACAGAATAAACTGTTGTAGTGTTTTATTAGATACCTGATTTATCTTGATGACAGACAACATGAAGACATAGCCTTTCAAGTGCATGTGTAGAATAGGTGTTACTCTTTTGTTTTAGTAATCCACGAAAGTTATAGCTTTGCATATTTCAGATTGAACATGTCACAGTGAGCAGTAGCTTATGCAGCTGTCTCTGGATGTGTGACTCTTTCTCTCCTTGTTCCCCCCTCTTTCAGCTCTGTGAATTTGTTTACATTCATTAGCATCTTAGCAGATAAGGCTCCTGACAGTTGCAGTCTATCAGGCTGTGTCTTGCTGTATTGACATCCACTCTATTGTTTACCCGTTTATTATTTCACTTAAGTTTGAGAAAACTGGATTCCTCACATCTCACTCATCCCTCCCCCTATCCCTGCTGACTTCTTGACATATGCGTGATTTGTTGTACATTTTCTGCCTGTTCTAAGGAGAGACCTACCTAAATGGTCTCTTGGCAAATCCCCATTAACGGGGTTGTCTGTTAGTTAAAAAAAAAAATCACTATCGGTCAGGAGTTTTAAAAATATAACCCCCCTCCCCCTTATAAAAAACCATAAACTTGCCTATGAAGGTTGCTCTGTTCCAGCACTGCTCATGACGTTCTCTCATTGGTCATGTGACACTGCCGACAATCACTGGTCTTTCTGCATAAACAGCACATGAAAGCTGAGGCCAAGTTGCTGGCTGCAGCATCACCCAACCGATGATGATCCGTCGACGTCAATGAAGTACTAGTTTAACTTATCACTTTTTCATTTTAGCCATTGACTGATAGAAGGGTAAATAAACTAATGGACATCACCTTTAGACCAAACTTTCAGCAGCTATTGTCCGTCATAAGCATGCAAAAGATGTAACATATTATTAGATCTGTTATTACATCTATCTCTTAGGGCTTGTTCACACAACGTTTTTGATCCTTTTTACGGATCCGTTTTTGATGAGTGAAAAGCGCATCCGGAAAGCAGATTCCAAAAACGCAGCAGTGTTTCTTTATTGTGTGGATCCCGTATTTATGCTTTTGAGTTGCGTTTTACGTATCCGCTTTCCGGATACGTTTTTGGACCGCTCTTTTTTTCTTTTTACACGTTAAAATTATTTTTATTTTTTTTACTTTAACATTAAGGGCAACATGTATGAAGGAAGGTGCAACGAAGTGAATCTTCGAGTCTTATTTTCAGTGTATAATGCACCTGATGTATGAAAGTGGTTTTTGTGCGTTCATAAATGGTGTTGTAAGTTTGATCGCGACTTCATCTGTGTGTTAAGGCGCATTACGGACTTTGGATGCATAAGTTAATGCGGCATAACATGTATAAGGTTATGAACAGTGCTGGAAATTGTTAGAGAAAAAGTCATTAGAATAGCATGTCTAGTTACATGTTAGTACGGTGAAAGCAGGACACGTGTCTATCAAGTTCAAAACAAGGGTGGGGGAAAATGTGGGAGAAGAGATGAGAGACAAGGATATTAAGCACAAGACTCACCACTGGTTATTGCCCTGAACAAACAGAAGCAGAGAACCAAATCTCTTTTCTCTCTCTCGCTCCATCTCTCTTCCATTCATTGCTCTCCTGTGCGCACCCCAGCACAAGTCAGCCGGAGATGACCAGCAGAAGGGGGCACAGTCTGCTCGGCTCAGCCGAGCGCAGCGCAGACGGCACAGTCTGCTCGGCGTGGCTAGCCCTGTAGCAGAAACTCCAGCAGGCAGTGTGCTAAGCCCAGACAGCATAAACACCTCAAGATCCCAAGCATCTGCAGGCCACGCTCGCCTCCAATCACGATGGGCATAACTGACGCTTTTCGGATGCGGCTTTTCAGCCGGAATTAGTAACTCACAGTGTGGAAGCGCATTTTGAGACAGGTGCCAATAAAGAGCAACTCAATTTCGACCTATGGGCTTTATATTGCGTAGAACGAAGAGGGAATTGTACTTGTCTGAATTCTTTTAAAGGCGTATCCTGAAAAGCAGTCAGTGCAGGAGAGCTCGATGAGTATGCGCTCGGTGATCTACGTGAGAACGTGATGCCACTTTTGCCATTGTAATGCTATGTTAATCACACTGACAATTGTTAGATCCGTCGTGTGAACAAGCCCTTATTAGATCTCATTTATAGAAAGCTTCAATAGAGGTCTTGATTGTGTATGTAGGGACTCCAAGATTATTCACCCTAGTAAACAGTAACTATGCTTTTTTTGCAGGTGCTTTCTGTCCTTCTGTGAATATTGGAAGACTACAGGATTCTGTTAGTTTGGGAAATAAAATGAATGGAGGGGGGATTGAAATAGAAAAGAGATGAAGCTGAATGTGATATCATTTATTCCTTAGATGGGGACTTATCTCCATGAAATGTTTCCTTTGTAGTACTAAGGGTTGTTCCTTCCTCGGGTTGCATTCTTTATGTAACTAACCATTAACCTTGGATGAAGAATACAGCTTTTTCTTCTATGGGTCCTCCATTCCAAGGTTTCTGCTGTTTATTTACTGTGTTATAGCTCTCTTATTGTTGCATAAGAATATATTTATAAGCGTGTGACCCTCTTTTCTGGCCACCCTGTGATGGAATATGTAATGCCATAAGTTGTATATACTTTATATCAGGGCTAGCTGGCTATTGTATCACAATATTCTGTCAGATTTGAGTGAAGCTATAGCGTTGTATGTAACATAAAAAACTATAGTCACGCCATAACAGAACGCAGGCGAACCTCACAGCAGGTCATCTTGTGTTTGTCACAAGTAAACTACTTGTACAGTGGCTTTATCACTGTGTGAGAGGCTACATTATAAAAGGAACCCATGACACAGAATTAACAGAACCTACTCTAAACTTGTTTTAACCCCTTAAGGATCTAGCAACCCTTTTGTTTGGGTTGACACATTCGTTTATTCCTCCTCACCCTTCAAGAGCTTTTTTTATTTTTCATCACAACCATAGATATACTGTGGACTTCTTATTTTGTGGGACAGGATGTGCTTTCTAATGGTCTAATTTACCGTACCATAGAAAATACTGGGAAACCATAAAATTCTACGTGGGTCAAAATGTGAAAAAAAATGTACTTGCACCATGTTTGCTGTTTTTTTTTACGCCGTTCACTCTCCGGTATAAATTGTGTAATCTGTATTGTGCAGGCTTATACGAATCCGGCAATACCAAGCATGTACAGTTTTTGTTATGTTTTGGTACTGTAAAAAAAAAAAAAAAAAATTCTAAACCGTTTCTATTTTTAAAATTTTTGCTGCACCACTTACTGCGACCAATAACTTTTTTTAACTAACACCTGCGGACTTGATTGAGGATGCATTTTTTGCGGGCTGAAGTGCACTTTTATTGCAGTCTTTAGACATTGATGAGATTATTAAAGGTCGAGACATAGATTCTTTATAAGGATAAGGCTTTGACATCAAGACTTGAAGCAAATGTACATAATTTAGAATTGGGGTATGCTGATTATGCAATGGGGTCTGCAAAATGTCCAAAAATACCTTCCAAAATAAGATGAACTGGCTTAAACATCAGAGCATTATTAAGTCTTTCTGTACTAAATTAACCTATAGGGCATTTTAATAAGAAAAAAAAATTAAACTTTGTGTGTAAACAATGCTTACTTTTTTTTTTATTATTTGCTGCCCACTACTCTGTTCAAACTGATGGTGAATTAGCTGTTAGCCAAGTACCAGTGTACAATCTAATAAAAATTGAAGTTGCTGAAGCCAATAGAGATGTTGCCGTTGGCTCAATCCTACCAAATGGCTTTAGGCAATTGTTCATGCAACTTTTTTGATCAATTTTATTCCAATTTTTAGGGGTGTGAAATGACAAACTGCAATTTTTTCATTTAAATGTTTTTCTTCTACATTGTTCAGCATACGGGGTAAATTATGTTATATTTTAATAGATTGGACTGTTTCATGCATGCCAATACCAAATATATGTCACTTTTTTATTAAGGGGGTGATTTGAACTCTTTTCTTTCTTTTTTTTTTTTTTCTTTTTTACACTTAAAATTTTTATTTTTTTTACTTTAACATTAAGGGCAACATGTATGAAGGAAGGTGCATCGAAGTGAATAGTCGAGTCTCATTTTCAGTGTATAATGCGCCTGATGTATGAAAGTGGTTTTTGTGCGTTCATAAATGGTGTATAAAGTTTGACGCGCTTCATCTGTGTGTTAGGCGCATTACAGAACTTTGGCGCATAAGTAATGCGCCAAACATGTATTAAGGTTATGAACAGGCTGGAAATAAGAGAAAAGTCATTAGAATAGCATGTCATAGTTACCTAGGTAGTACGGTTGAAAGAAGACACATGTCCATCAAGTTCAACCAAGGGTGGGGAAAATGTGGGTGAAGGGAGAGAGACAAGGATATTAAGCACAGCCTCACCACTGGCTAATGCCCTGAAACCCACAAGGCAAGAACCAATCTGCTCCAGTGGAGACCCCAGCTCTAACCCCAGAGCCTCCACCAGCCAGGATCCAGAATTTTATATAGCCACGTACGCATTAATATTCTTTAGTTCCAGATAGGTATCTAAGCCTTTCTTGAAACTCTCTACAGTTCCTGCTGTGACTAGCTCCTCAGGCAGGCTATTCCACAGATTCACAGTTCTTACCGTGAAGAATGCCCTTCTTCTCTGGAGATTGAATCATTTTTTCTCTAGTCGAAGGGAATGTCCCCTTGTCTTTTGAGGGGGCTTCACTTGAAATAATTTTTCCCTATACTTTTTGTAGGGACCATTTATATATTTAAATAAATTAATCATGTCCCCCCGAAGCCGTCTTTTCTCAAGACAAATAAATTCAATTCTACTAACCTCTCCTCATAACAAGATGCCTCCATTCCCTTATAAGTTTTGGTTGCTCGTCTTTGCTCTCTCTAGCTCCATTAAAATTTTTTTTTTTTTTTTTTTTTTTTAAATTTTTTTTTCTTTTTTTTTTAAAAAAGGGCCCCGCTTTTTTGGGGTTTTTTTAAAAATTTTTAAAAAAGTGGGGGTTTTGGGGGGTTTTTTTTGGGGGGGAAAAAAAAGGGGGCTTTTTTTGGGGGGCCCGGGCCCCCAAAAATTTAAAAAAAAAAGGGAAAAAAACCCCCCCTTTTAAACATTTTTTTTTTTTTAAAAAAAACCCCAAAAAGCCCCCCAAAAAGGGGGAAAAGGGGGGGGGGGGGGGGAAAAAGCCCCCCCAAAAACCCAAGGGGGAAAACCCCCCCTTTTCCCCCCCCCCCGGGGTTCCCCGGCCGGGGGGAAAAAAATTTTTTTTTTTTTTGGGGGGGGCCCGGGGGCCCCCCCAATTCCCTTTGGGGGCCCCCCTTTTTCCCCCCCCCCAAAAAAAAACCCCCCCGGGTTTTTTTTTTTTTCCCCCCCTTTTTTTTCCCCGGGCCGGGGGGGTTAAATTAAAATTTTTTTTTTTTTAAAATTTTAAAGTTTTTTTTTTAAACCCCCCCCCGGGGGGGTTTTTAAAAATAAAAAAAAAATTTTTTAAAAAAAAAAAAGGAAAAAAAAAAAATTTTCCCCCCCCTTTAAAAAAAAAAAAACCCAAAAATTTAAAAGCCCCAAAATTTTTTGGGGGGGCCCCCCCCCCGGGGGGGAAATTTAAATTCCTTGTGGGGCCCGGAAAAAAAAAAAAAAAACCCCCCCCTTTTTTTCCCCCAAAAAAAAAAAAAAAAAAAAAAACCCCCCCCCTTTTTTCCCAAAAACCCTTTTTTTTTAAAAAAATTTAAACCGGGAACCTTTAAAAAAAAAAAAATTTTTAAAAAAAAAATTTTTTTTACAAAAAAAAAACCCTTTTTTAAAAATTTTGCTTTAAAAAAAAAAATTTGGGCCCCAAAAATTTGTTCCCCCAAAAAAAAAATTTCCCCCTTGCCTTTCCCCCTTTAAAAAAAACCTTTTTTGGGGGGCCCAAACCCCCCCCAAAAAAATTTAAAAAAAAAAAACCCCCCAAAAAACCCCAAAAAAGCCCAAAAAAAAAACCCCTTTTGCTTTTTCCCCAAAAAAAAAAAAATTTTTCCCAAAAGGGGGGGGAAAAACTTTTTTTTAAAAATTTTTTTTTTTTTAAAAAGGGAAAAAAAAAAAATTTTTTAAAAAATTTTAAAAAAAATTTAATCAAAAAAAAAAACCCAAAAAATTTAAGGGGTTTTAAAAAAAAAAAAAATTTTTGGGCCCTTTTTTTAAAAATTTTTTAAAAAAATTTTTAAATTTTTAAAAAAAACCCCCCCCGGGCCCTTTTAAAAAAAAAAAAAAACCCTTCCAAAAACCGGCCCCCACCAAAAAAAAATTTTAAAAATTTTGGGGCCAAAATTAAACCCCTTTTTTTTTTTTGGGGGGGGGGGGAAAAAAAAAATTTTTTATTTTTTAAATTTTTTAAAAAACCCCAAAAAAAAATTTTTTTTTTCCCCCCTTTTTTCCCCCCCCAAAAAAAAAACCCTTTTTTTCCCCCCCCCCAAAAAAAAAAATTTTTTTCCCCAAAAAAAAAAAAATTTTTTTTGGGGCCCCGGGGCCCTTTTTTTGGGAATTTTTTTTTTTTTACGGGGGGGGTTTCCCAAGGGCCCCCAATTTTTCCCCCCCCAAAAAAACCCCCCCTTTTTTTTTTCCCCCCCCCCCCGGGGTTTCCCCTTTTTTTAAAAATTTTTTAAAAAAGGGCCCTTTGGGGTTTTTTCCCAAAGGCCCCCAAAAAAAAAATTTTAAAAAAGGGGGGGGGGGAAAAAATTTTTTTTTTTAAAAAAAACCCCAAAAAAATTTTTTAAAACCCGGGGGGGGAAAACCCCCAAAACCCTTTAAAAAAAAAAGGGGGGGGGTTTTTTAAAAAAAGGGGAAAACCTTTTAAAATTTTTTTCCCCCGGGGGGGGAAAAAAAATTTTGGGGAAAAACCCCAAAGAAAAGGGGGGTTTTTTTTGGGGTTTTTTTGGGGGGGGCCCCCCCGGGGGGTTTTTTTTTAAAACCAAAAAAAAAAATTTAAAAATTTTCCCCAAAAAATTTAAAATATAAAAAAAACCTTTAAATTTTGTTTTTAAAAAAAAAAATTTTTTAAATTTTTTTTTTTTTTTTGTTTTTTGGGGAAAAAATTTTTAAAAAAAATTTTTTTTTTTTAAAAATTTTTTTTTTAAAGGGTTTTTTGGGGGAAAATTTTTTTGGAAAAAATTTTAATTAAAAAATTTTTTTTTAAAAAAAATTTTTTTTTTTTTTTAAAAAAGGGGGGTTTGCCCGGGAAAAAAAAAACAAAAAAAACCCCCCCCCCAAAAAAAATTTAATGTTTTTTTTTGGGGGAAAAATTTTTTTTTGGGGGTTTTTTAAAATTTTGGGAAAATTTTTGAAATTTTAAAAATTTTTTTTTTTTTTAAAAAAAAATTTTTAAAAAAATTTAAAAAAAAAAGGCCCCCTTTGGGGAAAAAGGGGTTTTTAAAAAAAACCCCCATTTTAAAAATTCAAAAAAATTTTTTTTTTTTTCCCCCCCCAAAAATTTAAAAAAGGGAAAAAAAAATTCCCCCCTTTTTTTTTTTGGGGGGAAAAAAAAAACCCTTTTTAAAAAAAATTTTTTGGCCCCCCTTTTTTTCCCCTTCCGGGTTTTTTGGGGGGGCCCCCTGGGGGTTTTTTCCCACCCCCCCCAAAAAAAAAAGGTTTTAAAAAAGGGGTTTTTTTGGGGCTCTAAAAAAAATTTTTTCCCTTTAAAAAAACTTCACCCCCAAAAAAAAAAAAACCCCCTTTTTTTTTAAAAAAAATTTTGGGTTTTAATTTTTTAAAAGGGGGAAAAAAAAAAAAAATTTTTTTTTTGGAAAAACCCCCCTTTTTGGGGGGCCCCCCCCTTTCCCCCCCCGGGGGGGAAAAAAAAAAAAAACCCCAAAAAAAAGTTTAAAAAAAAAAAACCCCCCCCCCCCAAAAAAAAAAAAAATTTTTCCCCCTTAAATTTTAAAAGGGCTTTGGGGGGTTTTCCAAAAAAATTTTTAAAAAAAAAGGGGGGGGGGGGGGGGGGGAAAAAAAAAAAAAGGGGGTGGTTTTTTTTAAAAATTAATTTAATTTTTTTTTAAAACCCCCCCGGGGGAAAAAAAAGGGGGGGGGTTTTTTTTTAAAAATTTTTTTAAAATTTTTTTTTTGGGGGGGGGGGGGGGTTTTTTTAATTTTTTGGGTTTTTTAAAAAAGGGGGGGTTTTTAAAGGTTGGGGGGGGGGGGGAAAAGGGGGGGTTTTTTTTTTTGGGGGGGGGGTTTTGGGGGGGTTTTTTTTTTTAAATTTTTTTTGGGGGAATTTTTTTTGGGGGTTTTTTTGGGGTTTTTTTTTTGGGAAAAATTTAATTTTGGGGTTTTTTTTTTTTTTTTTTTTTTTTTTTTAAAAAAAAGGGGCCCCTTTAAAATTTTTCTTTTTTTTGGGGGAAAATTTTTCCCCCTTTTTTTAAAAAATTTTTTGGGGTTTTAAAATTTCCCCCTTTAAAAACCCCCCCCCCCCTTTCTTATTTTTTTGAAAAAAATTTTTTTTTAAAACCCGGGAAAAAAAAATTTTCCCCCCAAAAGGGAAAAAAACCCTTCCCAAAAAAAAATTTTTTCCCAAAAAAAAAAATTTTTTTGGGGGGGGGGTAAAAATTTTGGGGAAAGTAAAAACGGGGGGGGGGAAAAAGGGGGGGGGGGGTTTCCCCAAAAAAGGGAAAAAATTTTTAAAGGGGGGGGGGGGGCCCCCCACTGGGGGAAGAGGGAAAAAGGGGGGGGGGGGGGTTTAAAATTTCCCCCCCCCTTTTTCCCCCCTTTTCGGGGGGGGGGGGCCCCCCCCCTTTTTTCCCCCCCCCCCAAAAAGGGGGGGGGGGAAAAAAAAAATTTTTTGGGGCCCAAGGCCCCCCCCCCAAATTAATTTCCCCCCCCCAAAAAAAACATTTTTAAATTCCCCCCTTTCTGGGGGGTTTTTTTTTTCCCCCCCGGGCCTTTTCGTCGGGGCCCGGCCCTTTTTGGGGGGCCCCCCCCCCAAAAAAGGCCCCCCGGGGGGGGAAAAAGGGAAAAGGGGGCCCCCCTTTTTCCGGGGGGCCCCCCCCCAAACAAATTTTTTTTTGGGGGCCCCTTTTCCCCCAAAATTTAAAAAATTTTTTTAAAATTTCCCTTTTTTAATTTTTTTTTAAAAATTTTTTCATTTTTTTCCCCCCCCCCCCCCCCGGGGAATTTAAAAAAAAAAATTTAAAGGGAAAAAAAAAACAAAAAAAAAAAAAGGGGGGGGGGGCCCAAAAAGGGGGGGGGGGGGGGGGAAAGAAAATTTTGGGGGGCAAAATTTTTTGGGGGGGTTTTTTTGGGGTTTTTTAAAATTTTTGGGGGAATTTAATTTTTAAAAGGGGGAGGGGGGGGGAAGGGGGGGAAAAAATTTTGGAAAGGGGGAAAGAAAAAAAACCCGGGGGGGGGGGGGCATAAAAGGGGAAAAGGGGGGGGGGGGGTGGGGGGGGGGTTTTTGGGAAAAAAAGGGGGGGGGGGGGTTTGGGAAAATTTTTTTTAAAAGGGGAAGGGGGTTTGGGGGGGGGGAAAAAAAGGGAAGGGGGGGGGGGGGGGGGGGGAAAAAAAAAGGGGGGGGGGGGGGGGGGCTGGGGAAAAAGGGGGTTTGGAGGGGGGGGGGAGAGGGGGGGAAAATTTTTGGGGTTTTTAAAAAAAGGGATAAACGGGATTGGGGGAAAAATTTTTTTAGGTGGAGGGGACAAGCCCGAGGTGAGGTTTGGATGTGTGGTTTGAAGGACAGATTGGAGTCCCCAAAAATTATCCAAAAGGGAGGGACCTTTTGGTGCTGGTTAGGGGTTTTTAGCCATTGAAAAGTGATAGAGAGATCAGGGGGAGGGATAGGTGGGACGGGGGGAAGATAATAAATTTTAGTTTTCCCCCACGTTTAGTTTTAGGAGACCGGGGGGAGAAAAAGGAGGAAATGGGGGAAAGGGCAGGGCAGGGGTAAGGGAGAAAAGAAGGTGACATCTTGGCCGGAGGGTGTAGATTTTTGGGGGTTTTTCAGCCCTACAGGTGGGATTGAAAGCCGTGTGAAACTATGAGCTGACCCCGACCAAGAGGTTGATAGAAAAGATTTGTGGGCCCCGACTGAAACCCCGGGGGACACCCAACCCGAGGGAGGGGCCCGGGGGGGGGAGTGGAGCGAGGGGTGGAAACGCTGAAATTTCCCATCAGTGAGGGACGAGGAGATCCAGGAGAGGGCCCAAATTTTTGGATGCCCAGGGGGGGGAGAGGATGTGTTTGGGGAAGGGAATGGTTTGACATTTTCAAAGGCAGAGGGAAAGGGGGTAGGGGAGAACACAAAATAAATGGCGTGAAGCCCTTTGGGGTTGCCCAGGTCGTTTGGGGGACTTTTGGTTTTGGGGGTTTTAGTAGAGTGGTGGGGACGGAAGGGCCCCATTGCAGCGGGTCAAGGAAGATTTTGGGGGGAGAGATGGGGAGGAAAAATTTAAGAAAGGGCGTGGTTGCTCAAAAGGAGTTTAGAGGCAAATGGAAGCAGTGAATGGGGGGATAGTTGGACAGTGGGAGGGGGCAAGAGAAGGTTTCTTTAGGGTTGGGTGATGGTAGCATGTTTAAAAAAAGGGAAAGGGGAAAAATGCCCCGAGGTTAATTTATGATTGAAAAGAAGGGGGAGGGGCTGGGAAAAGAAAAACACACTTAAAGGGCGGGATGAGGTGGGAAAGGGAGAAAGGGGCAAAAACTACAAAGGTTTGGTTTAGGTTTTGATTTTGGGGCCCGTAAAAAAGGGGGGAGCTTGTCAGGATTACAGGAGAAAAAGGAAATTAGAGGGGAATGTCATGGAAACAGGGGCAGAGGGTGGGCTGTTTGGGGGCACTGCAGGGAAAGAGGGTTAAAATTTGAGGGGGGCTGCAGGGTTTTAAACTTTGTTTTGTTTAGGTGTATTTTTTTTATGGAAGTGATTTCAAAATCATTGCTGAGAGGGAAAAGGTTGGGAGGGGTGGTTTGGGGGAGCGGAAAAGAGTTTTTGGGGGTTTAAAAAATTGTCTTGGGGGGTTGGGGGGGACAGGGAGGATATAAGATTCGTGAAGAAGTTTGTTTTTGGGTGAATTAGTGCGGATTTTTTAAAAGTGTGTAGGATTTTTTTAAATGAGATTAAGCGTCGGTGGAGCGGGTTTTCTTCCACGGGGATTCCGGCCCCTCTGGAAGCTCGCCTCAGCCCGTTTTTGGGGGAGTCTGTGTGCCAGGGGGTTTTCTGTTCATTTTGGGGGGTTCTGGGTTTTGTGTGAGAGGGGGGGGCAGATCAAGAAATGGAGGTTTATTGTGTTGTTGTGAATGTTTTGGCTGCGTCTGGATCAGCAAATGAGGATATGGGAGAAGAAAGGGGCAAAGAAATAGAGAGAGGGGCCCAAAGGGGTTTAGGTTTTTTTTTGGTTTTCCCGCGTGGGTTTTTACCCGATTTGGTACAGGAAGGGAGGTGGAGTGGGGGATGGGGGAGAAGGTGAGGGGGTTTTTGGGCAGGGGATAGGGAGAGGAAGTTTTAGAGGGTTTGATAGGGGGCAAAGGAGGGTGAAGATGAGGTCCAGTGTGGTCCCTCGTGTGAGTGGGGCCCAAGGTCCCCCTGGGGGAGGCCAAAGGGGAAAAGGGGAGTGAAAGAGGGTTTGTTAGTAAATGGGATGGGGGGTATCGATTGGAAAAGTTAAAATCTCCCATGATAAAAAGTGGGGAAAGTCGGGGGAAGAAAGTGAAGGAGCCAGGAAGCAAAGTGGTCCAAAAGGGAAAGGTGGTTTGGGAGGGGCCCGGGGGTCCCGGAGACAACAGCCACTTGGGAGGTTTGGGGGGGGATAGATGCGGACAGAATGCCCTCGAAGGAGGGGGGGGTGAGGGAAGGTTAAAAGGTGGAATTTGGGGAGAAAGGAACAGGGAAACTAACAAAGAAGGCCCAACCTCCACCCCTGTTTACTGCCCGGGGGGGGGGGGGGGGGGGGGTGGGGGGGGGGGGGGGTGGGTAAATGGGAAACCCCCCCTTAGGGAGTGCGGGAGGGGAAGTTTTTGTCGGGGGGTTTTTCAGCCAAGTTTCTTTTAATCCAAGGGAAAGGTTTAAAATTTTCGGGATGAAAAGTTTGTGGATGAAGGGGAAACTTGTTGACACAGAAAAAAAAAAAAAAAACCCTGCATTCCCGGGCTCCAGGGCATGGGGTAGGTGCTTTGGGGGGGGTGAAAGGGGGGTGGGTTTTGAGATTTATGGGGGGTTGATAAAGTGTGTGCGCTTTGGGCTGTAAGAGATGCCTGAAGCCAAAAGTGGGGAGTGCGAGGGGCCCGGGGGGTTTGGGGGATTTTGTCCCCCGGCGCGAGAAGAAGGGGGTAAAGGGGAGGAGGTGTGTGTGGCATAGGAAAAAGGTGGTTTTTGTGGGTTTTTTGAGAAAAAAGGTTTTTTAAAGTTTTTGGAAGAGGTGAAGAGTAGAGGTCAGGTGTGGGGGTAAGAAGAAGGGGAATATGGGAAAACCATTGCCCAGCCGGGGGTTTTTTTTTGGGGGGGGGGACAAGGAGTTTTATGAAGGGAGGATGATGATTGTGTGGAAGGGAAGAAATGCTAAATGGGTTCTTTTTAGAGTGAGGAGCTCGGAAGGGTCCCTTTGGGTTCCTTTGGTTTCAAATTCTGGGTTTTAATGGGTGGGATTTTCTTGCATACACTTAAGGAGATAGCACTTAAAAAGGGTGTTGCACGGACTGACTAAAGTCTTTACTGACTTGCTTAAAAAAACAACAAGAAATCTTACCCGGGGGTGAAATTGGGAGTGGGGGGTGGGGGGTGGGGGGGGATATTGGGAGGGAGGGGAAAGATTGAAAAGTGAAAAGTGGGTAGACAAATTTAGGCCTTTTTTCACGCGGGAGATGCAAACCAAAATACAGAGTTTATCAAAAAACGTACCATTCAAAAGAGCAGATGGGAAAGGGGATTTAAAGAAACCATATACTGAGCACAGTATTTCTGCAGTATGTAGGCAAGGCCCCTTGTGCCTCTTAGTGGCCCCATCCCAGGGGGACTTTGGTATTTAAAGGGGAAAAAGAAAAAAAAAAATTATTAAAAGTTCAAATCCCCCTTTTGGGGTTTTTACAAATAAAATTACACCTAATTGGTATCGCCACTCCCTAAAAGCCCCTGTGTTAAAAATATAGGGAAACCCTTTAAACCCCGTTTGCTGTACACCAAAGAAGAAAAAAATTACAAAAGCCTCAAAAAATTTTTAATAAAAGAATTTAAAAAATCACCATTTTTTTATCCCAAAATGGGCCCCAAAAAAAACTACACTTTAGCCCGCCAAATTTTTGCTTCAATTTTTTTCTAATTTTTTCCCCCTCGTAAAAATAAATGCGTCTTATGGCCCGGGGTTTATGTCTGAAAAATTTGGTTTTATCAAGCTGGAGAAATGTCCTATTGTCTATTATGATTAAAAAAATAAGTCTTAAGAAAAAAACAAATGAAAAATTGACCTTAGATCACCCATACAAGTTTTCCCCACCTTTTTATCATTTTTACAAAATGCAGACAGTCTTAAAATACCAAACGGTGCCACTTTTGGGGGGGGGGTAAACCGGTTTTTAAAAAAGTCCTCTACAATATGTATTGGCAAATTGCTGCAATTTTTAGGGCTTTTTTTTCATAAAAATTTTTTTAGGTCTCTTCCCCTTTAAATTTTTGAGGCAGTAGCCTATTTCCAAAAAAACTGAGGGGTCACCAGGGCCCCGGGGCTTGTGCGGTGCCGTACTGCAGAGGTCCCCAACCTTTTGTACTTTGAGTACATATAACTTTGAGTTATGGTAAGAAGCACATTTGACCAAAAAAGGAGGAGAGAAATTTTAAATGTGACAGGGACAAAAAAATTCTGAAAAATTTTCCCGACATTTTCTGATATTTGCCCTCAATGGAAGTTTGACACTATAAGTTTTTTAAAATTTTGGGTGGTTTTAATTAAATTTTATCGCAACATATAAATTTGCAGTACATTTAGAAGGGGGAAAAAAAAAAAAATTTTTCCCCCTTTTTGGGAACCACCATTAAAATTTGGGGGTGTGAGGATTTTAAATTGCCCTTTCAGACCTCACTGATGTTTTGCAAAAAGCAAAAGGGTTAAGGGTAAATTGTTTCGGAAATCCCAGTGCATTCTTTGGGTGTAGTTAAACCTCAATTTACAGGGACTTGCAGGAGCTTTACCCAAAGTGAAGGGGATTTTTAAACCAAACCCAGTTTTGGCCCGGTTTCCCCTTGGGTTATTTCCGGGGAAAATTTCGGGGAGGATTTCGCCCCCCCCAAATTTCGCCGGCAGCCGGGGGCCCGGGCGGGGGGCCCCGGGAACCCCGCCGGGCCCCCTAGACTGTCATTATCTAAAGGGGGTTTTGCACGTTTAAAAAGTGCATGTCACTTTCCCCTCCCCCCACCCGGCGGGGGGTTTCCCCCAAGGGGGGGGGAGAGACGGAATCCCTAGTTCCCTATGAAAAATTGAAAAATTTCCTAAGACTGGGGCCGGGTTGAGGCCCTACGCCCGATAAAAAACCCGGGGGCAGTATGGCTCCAATCCCGCCCAAAAAGCAGTGTGAACACCGCCTTTTGGTCAACTGCCCAAAAGCTGTTTTGGGGTTTTTGGCCCCCCGTTTGTGCAGCTTTGAAAATTTACTTGGGTTTTTGGGGGAGAAACAAGAGTGGGTTTAAAAAGGGGGAAAAAAAACTCTCTTTGGGGAGGAAACCCCCCCCAAAAAAATTGGTTGTGTGGGATTTACTTGCTTTCAGACCCCACTGAATTTTTTTCATAAAACAAAGCCTTTAAAGGGGTTTTAAACATTGAAATGTTGTGCTCCATCTTTCTCTGAGATTGGGGTTTGAAATCCGGGGCGTGGGCTCTCCCCCCCCAGGGGGCGTGCTCCCCTCACTGAAGAACTGTGACATCATCCTTTTTTATGAACAGGGGGTCAGAAGGTTTTCTGGATATAACACCTTTAGCCTCCTTTTTCCTGCTTCCCTTTTTTCTGCAGCCCTTTAGGCTCCCCAAGCTCCCGGGTGTCTTATGCAGGTTTTACACCAGATTAGACATGTGAGATATTCCCCACTGCCCCCCCCCCTTCCCCCCTGTTACCAGCTGCAGTCTGTGTTTTTGTTTTATATTTGGGGCAATACAAAACTGCCCTCCTACCCCTTTTTCCCCCCTTAACAGGCAGGGACTCCAAAAATACTTTGGGGTTTTTATGAGGGGATTTTGTGACCCAAAAAGGGGTTTTTTGCCACCATGTAAAAGTCGACATAAGTTAGGGAATTTTCCCAAATTCAAAGTTATTTTAAAAAAAAGGGAAAAACAGCAGCTATCACCCAAAAATAAAAGGGGTCAACTATTCACTCCATTCACTGAAAAGCAAACACCTTTTATATCTTTAGTTTACACCCCAAATTACACTGAAAAACCAGCAGCTTTTAAATTCTTTCTTGTGGTGTTTCCCAAATTGTAAAAAGACAACGGTAGAGATCTTTACTCAACTACAAGGCCTTAAAGTTTTCCCCTTCAAGAAAAATCCCCTGCTTGCTGTAGTGAAATGTGATGGGAAAACAATGGGGGGAGAAGCAATCCCTTTTAGGGGGAGGCCCTTTCCCCCAAACCCAAAAAATTAAGGGGGGCGGGTAGTGTACGGTAAGCTTTTGCTCTTCCCAATAAAAGGGTTTGGGTCAGTCCCCACAGATTTTCCCCCCCCCCCCCCAAATTCTACCCCTTGTAGAGAGACAAAAAAATATATTTTGTAAAGGCTCTATAATGATATATATACCCATACATAGTTTAACCCCTTTTATCATGTCTCACCCCCCCAGAGTATATTGCATTGAATCACAAAATGTTGGAAGCGTTTTGGTGGGGCTTTTGAGGATGGGACACTATAGTGGGGAGTTTTGGGTTTTGTTTTATAAAAATTTTAAGATGTTTACACAAAATTTTTAAATATCTTTACATAGGGTACAATTTTAAAGAAAAAAAAAAAAAAATCTAAAGGGGGCCGTAAATCCTCTCACAAGCTGATAAGCAAAAGCACAACACTACAATAAATTTTTATACAAACACGGGTTTTTGAACCCTTTAAATTTTATACATTTACGGGTTTATGACACCCTAAGGGGGGCGGGGTTTTCCCTTAGATCTGGGAACAAAACGCCCCTTTTCAAAGTACAGTTTAAAGGGACTGACCTGTGGGGGGTTTAAAATAAACCCCTTTTTGGGCAAAACCCCTTTAAAAAACGGGCCCAAAAATTGCCCAAAATTCCTTCCCCCAAAAGAGCTGGGAGATGTATATAGACCCAGCAGACCTTGGTTTCACTATCGATTTTTTAAAAGCTCAGAGGGGGGTAAACCCCCGAGTGTGCAGCAAACCAATCACGCGCAGGGGGATGGGCCCGGGGCCCCTTTCCTCTTAAGGGGGGGTTTTCCCCAAAGGGGAAAAGAAAAAGTCAGCCAGCCCAAAAACAAAAGTGCAGGGTGGCGGTCTAGGGGGGGGAAAAAATCCCGGGGGCGGGTCCGACCAGCAAACAGCAGAAATTTGAAACACAGTTTACAGAAAAGGGTCATATTGCTAAACCAAATGACTGGGGGTAAAGCAACCCAATTACAAAAGTCTTTTTTTTTACTGTCCCCCATTTAAAAGGGGAAAATGATCTTTTTTAACAAAAAAAACCCCTTTAAGGGAAAAGAACTGAGAAACTCCACAGCGCACTCTATAGGATGTAATTATCCTTAATTCACATGCAGCTTGTAGGAGCCTTACAATGTGAAGGGGATTTTGGGAAAACCAGCTAAGGTCATCTGCATACAGCTGTTTTGGGGTATTTGACCAAACCACCCCTCTGGGGTGAGTCACTGGTTGGAGACTACTGCTGCACTGTGCCTTGTATGTGAACCTCACTGCCAATTTTTGAGTATATTGTGTATAATATGGTTACCTTGAGACACAAATTCTCCTTTGAAACTGTACTTTCTGCACAAAGCAGAAAGAGGTTTTGTATGATTTCCCAATATATTGGCTTCCCTTCAAATTGTACTCTAGAGCAGTAAAAAAACTTAAGGCCCAAAGGTATTTCACAACAGCAGATTTTTCTCTGACGTTCCTGCAATTCAGAATCCATTTCATACTGAATGGGGTTGTTTCTGCATGGGACAGTCGCAGAAATTTCTGCAACAAATTTCCTGTGTAAACATTACCTAATTGTATTTATTTATGATTGCAATTAACAAATTCACTTTCTTCTGTTCACAAAAAAAACCAAAAAATTTTGTTGTTTCTTCCATGATTTGGGGTTGACCTGTGCAGTTTAGAGGAAACAGTTCCCACCCTGAGTTGGCTTGGAGAGCTCCATTTCCCTTTGCTGTCTAAATACTTAGATGTTTCTGGCCGGAATACCCCTTCCATGGGATTCCAAGTAGTGGAAATTGTCATGCCCTGCTCCTTTTAAACTCCTCAGGGCATGGTCCTTAGGCTGGGAGGAATGGAGGACAGGGGGCTCCACTATGTTCTGACTATCCTTGGGTTTCTTTAAAGTCGATCCTATTGATTGTGTTTATTACAATCAGTGTTAGGGGATCATTTTCTTGGTAGAAGACCCTTTAGGAAGCATTTTTGCCAGACTAAAAGGGAAAAATTTTTTGCGGCCCCAAATAAACGTCTTGATATGTATTTGTATTATGAGCTTGAGATACTAAGAAAACCCAGATCAAAACAAAAATTTCCATGACTTTTTTTTGTATTTTACACCTTTTAAAGTTTAGATGTGTTTGTCGGATTTGTTTCGATTTAATGGAAAGGGAACTAATGTGTTAAGGTGGAAATCAGCAGCAGGGAAGCTTTCCATCCCGTTAGCGGTCTATGTATGTCACGCAAAAGGGACCTATCCTCACGAATTTTACCCTTTTTATACCCAGACCTCCCGGATTTTTATTTTCATCCCTAAAACTATGGTATCTGACCAATATATAGTTAACAGCTCTATATATGACTAGAGATGATCGAACCCTAAAAAGTTCGAGTTGAACCTCGAACTTTAAGAATTTGTTCGAAGTTCGAGTCAAAAAAAACTTCGAAAACCCTATTAAGCAATGGGGAAGTTTTCGGGTTATTTTAAAACTTTTAAAGGGGGAAAGCGTAAAATTCCATCCTAACAGTAACAAAAAAACCCACTAAAATAAAAGGCCAAAAAATTTTCCGCCCCCCGAGCAAAGACCAAAAAAATCTCCCAAAAACAAAATTTTCGGGTTTTGTTTTTTGGTTTTGCAGCCCATTACCACTTGCATTTTTGATTGGGTTTTTAAGGGAGGGAGAAACATGGCTGGACCATTGAAATTTGGCACTTTTTACCTATGTTTCACCCCTACACCCTAATAGATTGTAAGCTCCACGGAGGGCCCCCAAAACCTTTTTGTCTCATTTTAAAAGTATTTTTAATGGTTTTTGACTGTTTGTTTAACCTTGATTTTGTAAAGTGCTGGGAATATGTTGGCGCAAGAATAAAGATTATTTTATTATGTAATTGCCATCGGGGGCTTAACATTTCTTACTATTATAGGCCCTGGGCATTAAAAACTAGTAATGATATGTTTGTGCCTCGATAGGCGCATTACATTTCACTACCAATGTATGCATGTGCCTATTTGGCCCAAATTATGTTTACTATGCAAAGGAATACCTGATTTTTGAGAGTATCTTACTTTGGCGGCAATTTACACTGATTTTTGGGTAAAAATATTTTAAAATGTAAAACGAAAAAAAAAAAAATTTAAAAATTTTTCAAAAAACCAATTTTTTTAATTTTCAAATAAAACCGGGGAAAAAAAAAAATTTCCCTTTTTTTAAAAATTTGTAGTTTGCTGCGCTCTGGTGTCTGGCACAGAGAGTTTGTAAATTTGGAACATAGAGCAGACCTAGTTTAAATAACACTATGGTTGCTCTATTGTTTTCATGGGGTCCCGCGTATTTGTGGGTTTCGGGTTTTCCATGGGGATCCAGACGGATACCATGTGGGGAAAAAAAAAACGAGTTGTGAACACAACTTTAGAGATGCAATATTTCAGAATCCATATACTGGTTAGAAATTTGATGCAAGAAAAACTAGATATGAGCAGCATGATAATGCTGTGGCTACGCCTAGTAGTCATGTAGTTCCCTACAAAAGGTCTACATGCACCACTAAGGGGCTTTTAAAAAGGGGTTTTCTCACTACGAGGGTTT